>JBCAUA010303632.1:0-19437 GCA_038406235.1 Peronia verruculata | reverse complement strand
TGTAGTTTCAGACCATTTGAGAGGACTTGAGCGGGCCATGTGGCCTTTGATTTCTCTTCTCCCGTCTTTCTGTTACCAACTGCCTAGATTCGGCTATACTATGGTCTTTCTCAGAATCTAAGAAAGAAAAAAAATCATTGACTATCGAAAGATCTTGTACTTAGATGCAGTCGTACCTATTATGTGACATTTTGGAAATACTGGGTCCGATAACACCTAATTGTTGCCAACAAACTGAGTAATATCACAGCGATGCGACAGACATAGCAAAGAAAGGCCAGACCGTCTAAAGTCAGACTTCGCACTATCAAGTATGGCTTCACCTGTTGGCTAAAGGCGTGTGGCGCAGCTGTAGGGTTAAAATACATTTAGGCAATTTTTTTTTTTTTACACCTCTGGCACTCAGTACTATTTCAACAGCATATATACCTGCAAAAATCCTTTCTTTTCCAATAGTATAAGCACCACAAACAATCAATGTTTGAGGAACGGCAGCCACATGTTTCAGTACCAGAGAGACAGCAAAATTAATGACATCGCCCTGCGGTGGGAATGCATAGGATGGATTGCAGTATCTGAAAGTTGGTATAATAAAAAATCAGTTAAAGAGAACAAAAATTCCATTCTTAAAAACGTCTGATGTAAATTTTCAACCAAATCTAATATGAGACACGACAAAAGGCGACCAGAGAAACAGTGAATGAATTTTTAATGTAATTTTCTTTTCTTCATAAAACCCTTCAATATCAATCTAACAATGCATTTCAGTTAAATTTGCGGAAATAAATTGAGCAAAAGCCCCAAAATTGCAGTTTAGCGGCATGGGCTAACAGAGATAGATAAGGATTTATAAACGTGATCAGCCATTTTCTCACTAAATTGAGCTGCAGCAACAGGTCACCTCGGTTGTCTTTAAATGGCAAATAACTTGACCTCTACTTAAGGTAGAACAAACATTTTTTCACACACAGAAAGGGAAATGGGTACGCTTAACTTTGGTACCAATAAGTCCATATGCTAAAAATTTGACGTGAGCCTGGTTTCATTGTGTCACATCTCATATCTAAGATTGTTGTTTCACTGTTTAAAATTATTACTGTCAACAAAATCTCTAAATTCTGATATTTAGAGACAGGCATAATTTTAAAGATGGAGAATAGTTTGAATAATTTTCTTTCACTGAGATGTGAAAAAAAAACAAAAAACAACAGCCCAACGACTCATTTCCAGATTTTTTTCAACCAAGTTGCAATAAAAAGATAGGCCAAATATTTTAAGCTCACACGAACATTATCAGAGTATGAATAATTTCAAAAAGTACAGATATACAATAAGGCAATTAGCTAATCAAAAAAAAAAAAAAATGTTAAAAATACAATGAGGCCATTTGCTAATCAAAAGAAAAGAGAATATACAATGAGGCTATCAGCTACAATTCAACATATTAACTGAATCTCACGTAGTGTCCAGATAGAGCTCTGAAATAGCTGTCCCCTTCAATGCCTCATACTCTTCCATCTCAGGGCTGGCTCGGAAATCACCAGTGTGTAGAATTTTTCTTCCGTCTTTCAGTTCAAACAAAATAATAACAGCACCAGGACAGCTATCCAGGGAAAAAAAAAATTAACATCCAGGGAAATAAAGAATTAATATTGATATGGTATTCATCAGAAACCTATATTACACCTGGGCAGATTTTATCCACTCTCAATAAAACTCTTTTTTTTTTTTAAGAAACTGAAGTAATTTATGTCACATCAAATTTAAACAATAAAAGATCACATTGTAACGATGCATAAAGAAATCTTATTTTCATCCTGACCTAAAATGCTGTGATTCAAACTATCATTTTAAAAAATACACAAGACATTCATAACATCTCCTCTATTAGTTAAGTAATACCAATAGTGCTATGATTAAAATATTCATCTAGGCACAAACATTGTCTACATCCAATTTAACATTCATGTAGGAATAACATTTTCTTCAAAATACTGAGATGATTTTTACCAATCCTGAATATTTTACCTACAAGAATAAAACCATAGAATAGAAAAGATACAAGGAGTGATGAGTCATTACTATGTATATGAACAGTACATGAAAAATCTTACATGAGGAAGTGATAAAGAACAATTCGCAACAAATCATTCCGAGGAAAGTAAACGTATACTTATTGTGTTTTATTGAGCATGGCACACGAGTAAGACACAGACCAGAAAATCATGAAAATAACTGATGCAAAAAATCAATAATGTGGAAACAACATCACGTGTATACTGATAACACATCTGTGATACATGTACTTCATGTGAAGTGACTTACTGGTTTGCTTCCATTAAAGTAACAGTGACTCCAGCAACCTGGCAGGGTTTCCACATAGGTAAGCAGTTGATCCATCGAATGTCAACTCCCAGTCTCTTCTCTACAAGGTTGCCTGTTATCTGTTCCATCAGGGGGAAAGTAGGGCAACTATAATCATTCATATTACATCTTGCCTGTAGTACTAACATGCAGACAATCAATATTTACTAATTATATTTCATAATGATAATAAACACGTTATATATTTTTCATATCCACATTTTTAAAAATTGGTATGAGCCTCTGGGTTTTTCTTCATCAGTCCTTTTTGAAAACCATGAATAAAAGAAGCTGTCTTTCAAAAAACCAACGAATATGCATATAGTCATATATCTAAAGAAAGTGTAACCTTTATGAATTTCATAACGTCTCTGAACATTTCAGTTACAAAATGAGACTGAACCCTGTGCTGGTTCTATATATGTGTCAGAAAAGTACAATGTGTTTTTTTTTTATTCACATACCTTGTGATGGGAAGCTTCCTTTATTCCATTTTTCTGATGTTCTGTTTGCGTTCTTGAATGGCAGCATAAAATCTGTTAAGAAACTGTACAATTTTTCACTGACTTACCTTACTACAGTAGATAGGTTGTGCAAATCGCTTTGTTAGACCTCCATAATGATCATAGTGAAAATGAGTTAGAACGTATGCCTCACATCCAGGTATAACACCATAACGGAATGCGTCCACTGTGATTCCTGTCCCTGCAGGGGATGAAAGAGCAGGATGGTGGGCAGGTATATATAATATACATTTAATATACTAATGACCACAACTTTTACCATTTTCTTCTAATCCATTTCGAGTTCTGAGCCGAGCAATTGGTTAAATTATTTTTCATATCCATTTCTGAAATCCTGTCTTTTTTTTTTTTTTACATAGCACCTGAAGCATATTTGTAAGAACTTATAAATTTGAAACAATTAGATCTACATAATACACTTTACTTTAGAATTCAATAAGAGTTGGATGTAGTTTGTATAAGAAAGACAAATATTCTGCAATATTCTGGACAAAACCAAGAACAGCATGAATAACGGATAGATATTTCAAGACAGTTTTCAAATTTTGAGAGCATGTGGACTCTCATTCTCTCATGATCATTTGAATGCACTTACTGACACTAGTACAGTTCTCTCATATGGTTTGGTTTATGGAAGCCAGCTAATTTTGGGTAATAAAACCTCAAAATAAGAAACACATCAAATAAATAAAAAAAAAAAAATGCTGTGCGTCAAATTTGCAGGTGCAATGCAATGATGGATAAAAAAAAGAATGAAATTTTAAAAGAAATTATACGATCATTTACCCTTTTTTTTTTTTTAAAACCAGAACAAGCAAAATATCATATATTTAATATATACCTGGGATTTTTTTGTAGAATGGACATTGCTTCCTGGCAAACCTGCCTTGCTGTTCCTTTGATGAGTCATTCCAATTAGAGGAATCTTGAGTCAATGTGGTCTCTGATGCTGATTTCTTGAGATAATCTCTCTGATTTCCTTTGGATGACTGTACGGCTGATGATGATGAAACCGAAGACAGGGCTCCTCCTATTGTTTTACCTCTGCGTAAATCAGGTCTTGCTGTTATATTTACTGCTTGTCCCCTAGAGCTGGCCAGGTGACTGCTATGAGAGGACACTGATGATATAGAAGAAGGACGAGCTTTAAAGAAGGAAAATATGGAAGTCTGTTTCCTTGCTGATGTAAGCATTTCCTGTTCATTATAAGAAGTGCCATCAGCAGTAACCTTCTCACTACTGACAAAAGTGCTGCTACCAGTTGATACAGAGCTGCCAGACAACAGGCTAGACCCTGGTGTAAAACCATGTCTATTGTCTGCACAGAGAGAATGTGATGGTAACATGGCACAAACTTCATCACAGACAGATCCCAATTCCCCTCCTGCCTGTGAGTCCTCAGGCTTTGATTCTTCAGAGTTAATACATGTACAATCAAACAATTCTTGGCTTTCTGTGATGAAACCACCTTCTTTGTCATCATCACCAGGTGCTGTAGTAGAATCAGTTCTTGGTTGTCTTGTTTCCAAAATTAACTCCCTATTTTTGGCATCACTGACACAAATTTGTTCACTATTTATCACAACAACATCAACAACTTGTGCAGCGTTTTGCATACTGTTTGACATTTCATTAGAGTTACTTTCTGTTTCAGGTGCTTCCCCTTTAAGTTTGAAGTCTTCCTTTGAGTTTGAACTCTGATCTCTCTTGGCCACAGAAGTTTCAAATTTTGTTCCATTGTCTACCTCCTCTGCACTGTTTGTCCTCAAAGTGATACTATCTAAGGTCAGTTTCTTTACTGGGCTTTCCACAGCTACTTTCTCTCCTTCAGCCTGTAGATCATCATCTGAAGAGTCCACAAGGGTAATTGTTTCTGAGCTTCTTCTTTTCTTGGATTGTTCTTTACTGGGAGAATTCAGAAAGCTCTCAATACTGGGATGATTGCTGCTGATCAAGTCATTTTTATTCTGGGAGGAAGAAAGAGATGTTCTAGAAGTGATTACTTTCTTTGGACTTCTCTTTTTGACACCTGACCTTCTCCTAGATGTGCTGGCTGGAGCTTTTGCTTTAGTTTGAAGAGATTTGAGTTTAGCCAGTGCATTTGTGCCCAAATCTTTGCCTTGAACAGAGTTTAAACTTGATCTCCTCTGTGGTTTACCAACTGTTTTTTGGCCACTATTTTCAGAGTCAATTTTTCCTCTCCATTTCACAGTTGATGGAGTAAAGACACTGTCATCAAATTCCAGATCCACATCAATGATCTCCAACACATTCACTGTGCCTCCTTCTTTTTCTGACAATACTTTCCCTCTTTTGCCCATTTTGGCTGTATTTCCTAGAGTACAAAAGAAAAAAAAAATCTTGTTAAATTTTAAGTCACTATTTAGTGTTGCCTTTTAAAAGCTAAAAAGTATGAAGATGAGCAATGTCTATTTCGTTCATAAGTGACATAACTTTTGAACAAAAACATTTGTTCTAATCAAAATCTGATAAAATGACTTGGCAAATGAGAAATGCACAAACAAAATAAAACTAACATGACCCATTTTCCTTTGCTACACTAAATCAAAGTATAGAATTACTGAAGAGAAAAAAAAATTACAATATTAATATACAGGATTGCTGAAGAAACTTAAAAAAAAAAAAAGAAATTTTAAATTAACAATCTCAGTAGGCCATTCTATCTTTTCCAACTGATTGCTTCTGTTTTAACATCATGTGTGGAAATGAGACTGTGATGGAAAATGTCATGAGTTTATGTTCTTTGATTTGACACATCATAAACAACACTTTTTTATATTAATATTTCTTTTTTTCTCCCTCACAGGTAGCTCAATTTTCTTTTTTTCTGTGACATGCATGCACATAATTACACTTCTGTACATTGCTGTGAATGAGAGAAAGGCAAAATATTGATTAAAAAAAAAAAAGTTTTGTTTGTGATGTGTGTAATCAAGGGACAACATCGCATGATCTTTATACACTATATTAAAATGTGGGTTTCCAGTTACATCTTGTGCAATATCCTCCATTAAATGCTGCAGCACCAGTTTCAGTATAACACAACAAGATGACAGACATCACTAAGAAACAGTTGTTGATACATGTAAATATTCTACAATATAAAATATTTTTTTTTTATTGCCTCGGAATCAAGCGAAAAAAAACAAACAAAAAAAACTGTTTACAATGAGACTTAGATTCAGTGCAGAAAAATTAAACTCAAGTGAGGCTTGAACAGAGGCGATCACAAAAATTATTCAAATGATTATTAGCAAAATAAAGGGTATTCAAAAAGATTTCAAAGAGAAAGGGAGGGACAAAGGATGTGATTTATTATGCTGATAATGAAAATGAAATCCTCAAGATTAATACTGCGACTTGAACAAGTGCAAACATTGCCCTAGTTTTGTGGGAGATGCCCAAAACTCTGGCCATACTGCAGTCCTAAGTGGTGCAATTTTCCATGGAGCCAATGTATTTTTCTATACACACCCTGAACACAGCTTCTGTCTTGTTCTGGTGTTTTTGATGCGCTGGTAGACTGCGATGGACATTCCGTATATTGCTCAGACTTCCTTAGGGGAGTTTTCCTCTGTCTACCAGATTTTGTTTCAGATCTTGCTTTCCGAGTCACTTGTTTGTGTGAGGATGAAGTTTTTGTCCTTGTGGAAGATCTGTAATTCCAGATATCTTCCTCATCTGATTCTGTACATTCTGCCATCTTGAATACTAGACTGCCACCTCTGACAAAGAATAGCGTCACTTCATTATATATCGACACATCATTTCATTATGAAAATACAGTTAAATTATCCCAATTTTACTACCAAAGCTTATAACATTCCATACAATTGCCTCAAGTACCCAGCATTATTGATATTTAAGTTGACCGCAATGAAAATGGCGTAACAGCTAAATGACCACATATTTCATATTATGTGGTGTATATGTACGACAACAACAAGAAAAATGAAAATGAAGAAGCCTTAACACATAAGGCCGAGCTGCGGTAGCATGGTTCTTCAATCAGGGAAGATAAATCTGTAATTACACTTGCATCCTTGTTTCAATTTAACCTCTTCTGATAAACACAACAGGGATATAGAACGAAATGATTTCCATTCCGCACAAATTTCATTTTAACCGTTTTAAAGTGTATTATAAATACATGCTAAATTCATCACCTTTTCCTTCATGTGGACTGAGAAGTTTTCTAGCCTATGACTGAGGTTTGCTACTTGCCAGTAAAGCTAGATCTACTATTTTATTATTATTTTTTTTTAATACACGTACAAGCTTTAATTCATTGAGCAAATGCGCATTGATTAATGTGAAAATTCACTGTTGTGTCATGACTAGAACCTAGCCTAGATCTAGGTCTATGAACTAACCATCTAATGCAGGTCAAAAGACAGATCTAGATCTAGAATCTAGATCTATATAGTCTGCTGACTTGCAAATTTGCATGACGATCTAGATTCTATCTAGACTAGATCTAGATGAGAATTAGTTCTAGATAAATCTACATATCTCATATCTGTCATTTGTGTGATGCAATATTTTTTGACTCCTAACAGTTTGTATTTACTAATCTGTCAGAACTGAGTAAGGTTTAATTTCCAAATTACAAGCGATGTTGCACCCACAGACATTCAATCTAAGGTAACGGCGCTTTTTCGTTTGTTCCCACCCCGACTTTTATATAGCCATTATAGGCCTAGATCTAGATCTACATGTTAGCGTTAGGGTGGACTTGCGCTGGTCGAGGGTCTCATAGTCTACATGTTAGCGTTAGGGAGGACCGTCACCCGCTCGTCTGACCTACATGTTAGCATTAGGGTGGACTTGCGCTGGTCGAGGGTCCCAGCAGGTTAAGCCAGCGGGGTTGTTCTATTATTTGGTATTAGAATAAATAAATAATAATAAAATAGGCCTAGATCTATATAAAAGTCGGGGTGGGAACAAACGAAAAAGCGCCACAAAAGTCAGGTAATGTTAAGGTGTATCATGATACAATTAATGCACCAGTCAAGATGATCGCCCTGGTACAGAAGCTCAAGATGAAATTACATTTTTGTAGAAACATTCACCAAAAGAAAAAAAAAAATGCGATTCAATCTTTGTTGTAGCCTATGACAATGACAAGCACATTTGATGGAAGAATAAATGGTTGATACGGTAACAAGATTACTTGTAGTTTGAAATTGACGAACATCAACCTGATTCAAGTGTAATGAAGTGTGAAAGTAGGATTTCTGACAGACACATACCAGATCTTGTTCAGTTTTGGGTTCTTCCTTCTTTTCTGCATCTTTAGTATCGGATTTTTCATCTTTCTTCTTGTCGGCATTCTTAGCGTCCGCCATGATGATTTAAGTCGTCACGCAAGATCTCGTGTGAGCTTCTCTATCTTTCCAACACAAATGAGTTCCCATCCGGAAAATGCGCCAACTTTTACTTATTTTTACCGGCAAGAGATACACTTATCAACAGAACGCATGTCAAGATCAGTTTGTAAATTAAAGAGTGTTCCGATCTTACAAGAATCGTTGATATATATATCTAGATCTCTGGAATGTCATCCATGACAGAAAAACTGTGAATGCTGAGGCAGATTGTAAGATTTTCCTATACATGTGTCCACATGATGGCGAAAAACAACTCTTCTGGCTCATCTTGTTTGCTTCTGTGTCTGCAAAAATTGCACGATCCAATACCTCTCCCCGATGGTAAACCAGTAATTATTGGACGTTCGCCTGTTACCCAAATAATTGACCCAAGATGCTCTAGAAATCAGATTGAAATGACAGCTGACTGGAAAAGTCAGACAGTTAAAGTTAAACAGTTAGCCGTCAATGCCTCTGCAGTTGATGGTCACGAAATTGGCCAGCAGAAAGAAATCATCATCGACAGTGATTGCACTTTGTTCGTACTGGCAGGTCAATATCCACACAAAGTTGTATTTGAGCTAAACACAGAAAAAAATGGAATGGTAGAGGCTAAAGATTCATTAAAAGATATGGCAGCCAATGATAAGACCAAGGAAAAACAGACAAAAACTGAAGACAAATCTGATTCACGAAAGAGAACTTCCAGTGACCATGACACTAAAAGGCAAGCTGTAAGAATAAAAGATCACAAGGCAGATAATGATAATAAGGGAAAGACATTGAAAAGAGGCACTCATTCAGAAGATCATAGTGACCAGTCAAAAAAGCACAAATCTCATGAGGAAAGAAGTAATCATTCTGCCAAGAAGAGACCCAGCTCTGATAAAAGTAAAAACCATTCTGTTGAAAAGAGGCCACGGATTGATAAGAGTGATTCAAATAAATGTGACACTGACAGCACAGCTGAATCTGGAACAAAACAACAGGATGAAGATGAATCTGCACATTTAGCAAACGTGGCATCGAGACTGGAGGAGATGAAGAAAGCAGCAGTTGCAAACAAGACATCATCCTCAAATCTCAAAGAGGACCAACATGTGAAAAACAGAAAGTCATCCTCATCTAAGGAAGTGACATCTTCTTCATCCTCAGCATCCCCAGGGCCATCCACAGTCAAACCAGCAGAAACTTCCACATGGAATGACATGGAACATCTAAGTGTGTTTACATCTAAAGGTGTAAAGGCAAGGAGTAAAGTAGCAGGTTTTGACCTCGATGGAACAATTATTGTGACACATTCAGGGAAAACATTTCCAACAGATGAGAATGACTGGAAAATTGCCTTCCCGGAAATCTTTGGAAAGCTTAAATCTTTACATACAGAGAAGTATAAAATTGTTTTCTTTACTAATCAGTTAGGTGTGGCAAAAGGACGAGTCAAACTAAATGATTTAAGACAGAAAATTGAGAATGTTATTAGAAAGTTGCAAGTGCCTGTTCAAGTTTTTATTGCTACACATGAAGGTAGATTTCGGAAGCCGATGGATGGTATGTGGAAGAAATTGAAAAATGACTTTAACAGTGGAGTGAGGATAGACCCAAAATCCAGCATATATGTGGGAGATGCTGCAGGCAGACCAGTAAACTGGGCACCCAAAAAGAAAAAAGACTTCTCTTGCAGTGATCGTCTCTTTGCCTTGAACATTGGTGTTCCATTTAAAACACCAGAGGAAATGTTTCAGAACCAGAAACCAGCTTCATTTAACTTGCCGGACTTTAACCCACAAAAACTGAAATCAGATGAACCTTTGTTACTGCCTATAGGAAGTAAACTTACTTCAGCCTCTAAAGAAGTCATTGTCCTTGTAGGATTTCCTGCAAGTGGCAAGTCGTATTTTGCACAGCAACATCTCAAACCCAAGGGCTATGTTGTAATAAATAGAGACACTCTTGGAACATGGCAGAAATGTGTGAAAAAGGCAACTGAAGCCCTGAACAAGTCCAGTCTTGTGATAGACAATACAAATCTTTCAAAGGAGGAAAGGGCCAGATATGTTGAGTGTGCATCCAAGGCCAGTGTTCAATGTCGGTGTTTTGTGTTCACAACCACAGTTACTCATTGCAGGCACAATGAAAGATACAGACAGCTAACTGATAGATCACATGCAAAAATCAATGAAATCATATTTAACCAGTCCAAATCTAAGTATCAAGAGCCAGCCATGTCTGAAGGCTTTTCTGAGATTGTGAATGTCAATTTTGTGCCATCATTTGCTTCTGAAAGAGATGAGGCAGAGTATCGGAAGTTTTTGTTGGAGAAATAGTTTTGATATTACTAAGCAGTGCTAAGTAGTAAGAGTAAGACTCTTCTGATCTTCTCGGTGGCCGTGTTAAATCCCTTTTTTGTGGCCATTGGACTGTCATCATCTGGTCAAATCTTTATGGAGCTGAAATTCAGAATATAAATCTGATGACATTTGCACAAAATATTCCTTTACAGTGTATACATGTAGAAGGGTATTACCAAGATAATCCGGTTGTTTACAGCATGTAACTCAGATTGATGGTGGGCATTGATTTTTTTAATATTTTTTTTTTTTTTTTTGTCAGTCTTGTTAAATTACTTCTTTTTTTTTAAAGCGTAATGCTTACTTCACAGTGATCTCAAAGAGAGGATCCTGATCCGTATGACTCTTAAAAATATTATGCATATAAGTGTCTAAGGAAAATTTATTGGGAGATATTACAATTTTAAATTTTTATATATTGCATCGTTACAGTTTATCCAATGGTGCATAGAATATAGCTCTCCTCCTTGAACAAAATTTGTTACTGTTTTCGTAGAAATGTTTTAATGGACAAGATCTGATGGTAATCTAGGAATTGGGGAGAAACAATTGGCCCATCAGATCAAGTATGGCATTTTCTCTACTTTATTATAAATGGCAGAGATGTAAATATAAATAATTTTGCACTGCCCCTGATTTCACCTTTCCCATCTGGCACTGATTTTGTTCACAAATATTGATACTGTTTTTGAAAATATGTTTACAGTGATAGCAGATGTTTTCCAGCAGTGCAACAAAAGTTTCCTTCAGAACATAGTTTTGATATGTCCATGAAGAATTGTTATATGCCTGCTAATGCTGTCATACCAGCCACAATAGCATCAGTCCTGAGAAGTTGTTACATGATCATATTCTGTACTTTACATCACAGATTATCATTATGTTCTTTCACTCATAGGTGAGTTTCTTTGAAACATGTCATAGTACATGTATGCATGTAATAAAAATTAATGTTTTAAACAGTTCAAAGATAATTTGGAATGGGAAAAACAACAACAAAGAGCTGTGTAAACTTCAGTTTGTAATATTCTCATTTCATTCTCATCAGACACTGATCATTTACAGTTTTTACAGTTTTCAGAGGTAGCTATAAAAATTATTAAAAATATTCCAGCCAAAATATGCCAGTCTAAACCCCAGTGAACTTCCTGTCTGTTTTTCAGTGTATTGTGTTCAACATTATCATAATTTAGTTTTTCTTCATACTCTGGGCAGCCATTTAAATGATTTAAATTCTATGTTATGTTTTTTAAGTTCTGGAATCTTATCATTCAACATTTTTTTTGGCTCTTTTGGTTTTTTTTTTTTTTTTGCTATTCACCTTTCACTCAAATGACATAGGTGTAAATCCCAAAAAGTATATGATTTACATAGCTAATGTGGTCTCATAGTAGTAGGTTAGTTTACCGAAAATGAGAAGTACATGTATTTTATTTAGAAAGTAGGAAGCAGGTGTTCTCATAGTTGATAGTTTTTTTTGTTTTTTTTATGCATTAGACTTTGATCTTAAGGAATAGAAACGATTTGTATAGCATTATGTGTAAAAACATCATTTCACACCACCACCCCTTACCCCATTGCTCCCCTCCCACCCTCATCTTTTTCCTAATCTTAGTTATTATAGCTTGAAATTATCACATCTTGACAAGATTTTGAAATTGGTGCCATATATGCATGTATATTTTGTTTTGCTCCACCTGTATGTAACTGTAAGACTTCAAGTTGTACTTAAAATTCACAAGTCAGATGTTAAGTCTGCCCACTGTTGTAAGTACATGTATTGGGAACTGTAGACCTACATGTGAATTTTAATCTAAGTCCAAATTTTGTATCAGAACATTTAAAAACAGACAGAACTGGGAAAGTGGATCATAGTCTGCTTAGTTTTATAGTTGTTCATCAACTTACATTCTCTATCTCTGAGATTCTCAGTTTCCTTCAAATACATGTATGCTTTGAGTACATGTGCATGCGTGTATGCAAGTAGTTCCTGTGTATACATTTGTACATCATGGTACATGTGTGTTGAAATTTTCATTGTGTTTATGTGGTACTGACAAGATTCTTTTCTCCGTGGCAAATTAGTGAGATTTACCATTTTTGTGAATGTTACAGAAACTCATTTCTGCCATCAAAGGTACATTTATCAAGCTATGTTTGCTGAGTCTACCTTGCCATTGTTGTTGATTGCTTTGGTTCTGGTTTTTCTACGTCTTTCAACCTCCTCTGGGGTGATTATCTTGGCAAACTGTTAATGATTTTGTCTGTATATTGTGTGAAGTACAATGAAGTGTGAATGGAATCTTATGGAAAAAAAACATTGCCACTTTCACTGCTGCATGTTTTGAAAATAATAAAAGACAATGATATACTGGTGTGTGAGTGACAAACCACATTATACGTAGGCTTACATATTGGTAAAATTATGAAAAAGGAAGCAAATACAGTGAGTAAATCCTGTTTCATACATCATGTTTCATTCATTTAATGATAATGTTCCTGAAAAGAATTTGACATTGCATGGTCATCATGGTCTTTTTCAAGTTCTTGTTTGTGAAGATGCATTACTTTTCTCGCATTTATAAAGAAGACAAAAGTTATGGCATGTACATGTATGTATTTGTATTGACCTGACGTGCACATGCATATGAATGCATTAGTTGTAGCACCAGTGATGCTCTCACCAATTTTGCACTGATTGAATGAGTTGACTGGATTTGCTAGTTCTCCCTTGATTATTAAATCTAGTCATGCTATATGTACAGAGCAGCTCAATTGTTTTATATTTCATTCTCAAACAAGGGTGAGGAAGTCTGACTACAGAAACACTGTAAAAAGAGTTATGCTACAAATACATGTTGTGATAATTGAGTGACACGGATCATCTTACAACTTTTTTTTTTTTCTCATGTAGACAAGCCATGATGAGATGTATTTTTCTGCAGTAAATACATGTAATTTTTATTGGAAGCTCTTGTACAAAGTAAGTTCAAAACTTTCAAAATTGCCAGTGTTGTACACTTACAATAACAACATAAAATAAATAATTCAGACTTATGTCAAAATGCAGCAATCCCATAGAAAAAGAAATCTGAAAGTATTATATTAGCTCAGTAGAATCATCATGGCATATCTTGTTAAATGACCTGTGGTATGCTAGTACATGTATTCACAAGAATATAGTTGGCACTCATTCTGCAGATTTTTTTGGTGACGAAGACTGAACATTGTATAGTCCAAACGTAAGGGGGGGGGGGGGGATTGGTACCTCTGTGGGGGTCTACATAAAAACAAAACACTTTTTGTTCCATTTTAGAGTAGTGACAATATTCCTACTGTATACTTGTACATTGTGTATTGATTGACAAATCTGGCAATGATTATGTAACATTGATGGCTCTGTGGGTGTTGGTGGTTACTTTGACTTGCCTTTACAGTACTAGTACATGTACAACATACATGTGCATGTAGCTCTATGTCACAGATTCAAAAAGCTCTTTTTCTTGGATTTTGATGTTGCAGCAATAAAACCTGAATTGATCTTCGATTCATGAACTTGATTGTCAAATTTAGCCTTGTTAACTTTTAATTTTAATGTACATGTAGCTGTTTCCAAACAAGCCTGTATTAATTATATTTTTTGTTCATCATTATGTTTGCATGTAGTGAATACAAAATTCTACATTCAATGTACCATGCTGTGTGTACATGTAGGTGTATCTGATATGGGATACATGTACATTGTATGTATTGCAAGCATGTATGTTGAGAACCAAACCATTAAAATCAATAAAATAAAAACAGCATTTTGTGTGGACAAATACAAGTAGTTGGTTTTTATATTGTCAGTACCATTGCAATGTCAATTTGTTTGACAGTGTCATGATGGGTTTGAATGTTTTGCATGATGAGCACATTTTCATTGTGAGAATAGTCTACATGAACATTTTTTTTTTTTAACCAAATTTTAGCAAAACAACACTTCTTCCCAATTATTTCATCACAAAATAAATTATAATTTGTAATTATTAATATGTAGGGGCCTATAATTAATACTACATGGACTAGTAGTAGTATAAAAATCTGCTCAACGAACAGGTGATTATTTAATCAAGAAGATGTCTGTGTTGGATGACAAATTACAAATGTTTTAGAGAAATAGTTACCCCAAACAAAAAAAAAATATATTGCCCAATAGTGAATGACAGAGGGAATCAGAAGGGCTGTGAGTAGTGTGAGCAAATGTAAATTATGAGTGCCGAGTAAACTGAGCGAAACAAAAGGAGTGAAAGAAGCAAAAGAGTTAATATACAACAATATCACTGCTTAAACTTTAAACACTCGAGTGGGGTACTGGGTTCTCAGCATAGTAACTTTTGAGGAGGGAGGGGGATAGAAAATGTATCGCATTCTTTTTCTTTCGAACTGGAATGCCTAGCCAATGGCCGAACTGAGCAGAAATCAGACTGAGCTTGTGTCGCGCACTGCAATTCACCACACTTCGTGTACTTGCCTCCCCCTCTACTCTTTCCCCTTCCATTCTGTCAACCTACAATTCAGACCACAATCACTCTCGCGAATTTGTATTACATTGTATTTATTACATTTTAGAATAACGTCAAACATTATAAGCTTCGTTGGGTTTATGTAGGTAGATCTTTATGCAACAATTCTGTGTGCCCAGTTTCAAATGGATGCGTTCTACGAGCCTTTTATGAAATTTGTTGAGTTGTAGATAAGAAACATTCATACGTTAACTTTCCTCACTTTAAATTCATCCATGAAAAAGATACGATCTTTTCCTTTATAATTTTTTTGTACACAGTACATGCAATTAATACATCAAGCACTCGGTGAAATGGTCTCTACATGCATTTTTACTCGTACATGCTTGGACTTTGGCTATGTTTTAGAAAGAAACGACGTCATGATTACAGTAGGCCTATGTCCCCCGAGACCCGAGCATGGTCTTAAGGGGAAATAAATAGACTCCACAGAAATGGAGGAATCATTTTTAGGGTTATCTCTCTTGCAGTTTGACGAGCTACAAACAAGACGTGTCGACTCCCTCGAGTCCCTGTGAGCACATACATTGTACAATGTAGGCCTACATGACCATGATCTCATTCATGGCTCACTCAACGGACTCGGTGCACAGCTAGGTATGTGTATTCGTGTATACTGTTACATATACTAGTTATGGTAAACTGGGGCTTAGAAAGTTACAAAATGAGCTCAAATATTCAAAGAATGGCATCCTTTGTACCGGTATGCCTACGAATAAAAAAATAAATAAATAAATAAAGAAGAAAGAAAAAATGAATGGCCCAAACGCGGGGTAGGTTAAATTCATAAAATAGTTATGTTTTATCTTTAATTTAATCCCGGTGCTGCGGATATTGCACTCACATGACTTACGTGTACTTACTACTATGCAATACATGTGTAGGTATGTACATGTAAGTAGGAGGAGCTAGGTAGCTGAGTGGGTAGGTAGATAGATACATCTTTTCACATGGGCAGGCGGGCTCCAGATTTTATAGATTTTAATACCACTTAATACCGCGCTGACGAGAAGATTCGAACAGCAGGTCAAATCTGATCATCTGTGCGGGATGATGTTTTTTGTATTTCTTAAGCCTTTCAAGCCTAAGAGATAGGATTATCTCGGCTTTTACAAGTTATCAATTTTTGCTGAGAATTTTTGTGGGTAAAAATTTGGACCTCCTAAATATATTCGCCTTATCCAAGAAGGCTAGACGTGGGGCTTCCCTTTTACCCACAGGAAGCCAAGGGACCGCTGAGTCACTGAAAAAAAATGCGGGTTTTCGATCTTCGTGTCCTGTCATCCCCATGCAGAACCCGCGAGTCGATCCCGGCCGCTCCATGAGCAGACGCCATACCCATTGAGCCACTGCGTCCCATCAGGGATAATAGGCTTAAGTCCATGGTCTTTTGATCTTTTATACTTAAAGTATTACTAGATCTACTATTACAGCAGGTTTTTATACATGTGCAAGTAATCAGTGGGCCCAACCAAACTGGGTGAGAAAGAACAATCATTCACCCAGTCTCATTCAGGCTGACAAATCACGGTCGTGAAGCCGGGATTCAATCCACTCGCGGGCCCTGCATCAGGGGATGGAAGCACACGAAGACCGAAAACCAACTTTTTGGGATTTTTTTCAGCGACTTAATGGTCCCCTGGCTTCGTCTGGGTAGGGAAGCCCGACGGAGTCTAAGCCTTCTCGGATAAGGACGCATATATGTATCTCGGAGGTCCCGTGTGTACGTTATGCACGTTAAGAACCCTTGACAGTTCAAAATCGATGAAAGAGTAGGCTGCGTGCCGCTGTCCGGGCCAAATTTCCAAATTTCTACCCACAGAAATTCTCACCAAAATCAGGCACCTACTGAAAGCCGAGATAATCCTACTCTCTCGCGACTGAAAGTCTTAAGAACAAGAAAAATCACACTGACAACTGCACCGTGCCCTCCATCCATCTGTGTCACTGGGAATTGTTTTTGACCAACCTTGTTCTTTCCCTTTGCCAGACACAAGGGACAAGCAGGATGTCAATAATAATAGCAATAATAATAATTGTAAAAGGAAACTGTTTTATTCATGTCGTGTGAATTTTGCGATCAGTTTTTTCAAATGACAAGAATAAAAGTAAGTTTTTTTTCTCCTTACACTGTTTCTTCAACTTCAACAACGCTCGTGTCTGGTAAAGGGAAGTAATAGCGCTGGTCAAAAACAATGTCCATTCGTTCTCGGTCATGTTGCTACAATGTATATCTGTAGAGTAAAATAGGTTCGTAAAGTAACAGAGTTAAAGTCAAAGCTGAAAGTCCACGTATTGACATTTTGTACAGGTAGTAATACATGTAAATTGACTGTGTTGATCGCTGAACGAATGTTGTGATAGCGAAAACAAAGTGCAGGATTTATCTGTGATAGTCCTCAGATAGATATACTGTGATAAAAATGCAGTGTTTACATTACTGGCATATGGTTTGAAACAGTAAGAAAACATTACATGTCTGTACTTGTGTACATAGGCCTAGTAACTATTGTAATTATTATATGAAGGCTTTAATTTAACAGTATACGTGATAAGTGCCACTTTCCAAGTTTTCGAGGACATGTGATGATAGGATTAGGCCTAACTTTACATTTTATGTGTTAAAATATGATCTGTCTGAAACAAAAAAAAAAACGTCATTCATTGCGATAGATCCGTCCAAAGCTTATGACCATTGGAACTTCCTGTGCTCGGCAGAACATGTTTATTGAGGGGAATATACTTTAAAAAGTTGAAATGATTTTCTCAAAAGGGAGGAAGTTTGTTTTATCTCATTTGGCCGTCAAATAGATTTGTTCCGACTGAGCGAACGGCTAGAAATCTCGGTCTAAGTTTAGTATGGGATTACAAACACTCCAAACTGTTCACTACCACTGACATCGAAAAACGGATAAAAAATACATGGGACCGATTGTTCTCAGATCTCGTGGTGGAGCGGTAACAAACATCAGTAAGTTTTTTTTTTTTTTTTCGCAGGGGTTACAAACACTTCGGTAAGGATTTCAGGGCTATTGGTTAGTCGAATATGAAGTATTCTTCATCTAGACATGTCGGGTCTCGGGTCTATTTCTAATGTTATACTGTATCATGTTTCTGTCTTGTGTGCAGTGTGGCAGTTACTGTCACAGCGTTCAAAAAGTTTAATTACACGAAGCAAAGCTAGTTTTGCTTACAGCGGTGGCAGTCATAATCATTGGCCAGATCTGAGCGAGCAATGGGCAACGCGGTTGTTGTTTGTATCTCAAATCCCAGTGGTTCACTGTACTGTTAAGTGCTATATTTGTTGTTGTTATAGGCGGTAAAGGCAGCTGTTACCAAGGAGATCGACGGGACAGAGGGGAGACTAATGATAATTAATAAGATTTGACATTTGATCTTCAGTGACAGAACGCTCCGACACGTGACCACTGGTTTCTTATCGTAAGGTCATTAAGTGAGCCCGAAGAGTAATGGCTCTTTTTGAGATAGACAAGCCAGCGGTTGGGTACATTTAAGTTTGAGAGGCTGTGATTAACAACATGTCCACATGTGGTATAGTCATAGTTTCATACCCACATGTAACATGTATCTAAGACACCCACATAATGCAAAAGTCACACCTGCGTGTGATTAGGTTACGTTTGAGACAATACCTGTAAAGAATTATACATACAAATTAATTAATTAATATTAATGTCTTGAGATCCCTCCCCCCCCCTTTCCTCCTGTCAGTGCCTCATTTCAGTGAAATTCCATTATTATGTAAAAAGTTAATACGTGGTTAAAGGTGCTGAAAATCACGTTATGTTAAAGTAAATTAGAGAGTACATGTATAAATAGCAAACTAAAACCATCAAATACATGTATAGATTAGAAACAGCAGGTTTTGGGAATGAATTCAAAATAGATAAAATCAGTAAAGACCAAAGCTGTCAACTACTTCTTTAAAAAAAACAACAAACAAACAAACAAAAGAGACAAACAAACAAGCAAAAAAACAAACAAAACAAAAAGAAAGAAAGAAATGACGAAGTGAAAACATCTCAGAGAAACAACAGATATAAAGAACCATTCAAAAACAAACAAACAAATATATGTATATATAGGTAGATGATAGGTGGACCCAGGGCGACGCACTGTTCATTTTTCTTTACCTTCTCAGTTGCCGTGGAGACCTAGAACAACCCCTCTGGCTCAACCTGCTGGGACCCTCGACCAGCGCAAGTCCACCCTAACGCTAACA
>JBCAUA010303522.1:0-19441 GCA_038406235.1 Peronia verruculata | reverse complement strand
GATTGATATTGTTAGACTGATAAGGATTTGAGCGCCTAACAGGCAGCCGCCTTGTATGCTTCCCAGGAAGCTGAGAAAGTTTATGAGTTTCTTCTTAAGTCTGTCGGGGTAATAATAGATTGTAAAGCGCACAGAGCCTGTAATTACGGGGATAGGTGCTATATAAACACTCTCTATTATTATTATTATTAATACATCCACTGTGGTGAAGATGGCTGACTCTGTTAGTTGACAGTAGATACCATTGGAATCAAGGCAAGAAGATGTATCATGAAACTTGAAATAGTAATATCCACAAGATTTGACAAGTTGTAGATTTGTGCAAATACACGTGTCAGTGAGTGTGTGTGTGTGTGAAAGAGAGAGAGAAAGTAGAGGAAGGGAGAGGGAGAAGGGAGTGAGTCATAGGCAGAGAGAGAGAAGAGAGAGAGAGAGAGAGAGAGAGAGAGAGAAAAGGTGCAAGGGATAGACATGTTGCATATAATGACTAGGGAAATAATCTAAGAATCATCCCTTATAGATCACATTCCCCATTTATATCAGTAAGTGAAATTTCAAACTTGACATCATATTACATATATTCCAACATTTCTTTTCCAGACCACTCAAGAGACAAGTACTCTAAATATCTAAACCGCTGATGGAGATTTCCAGTGCCTCAGAAGGGATTCTTGAAGTGTAACGATCAGCTACATAATATATGAAAAGAAGAGCCAAGGAGTTGAGAGAGAGGAAAAAGATGGGAAAACTGATCACTATGTGACATCTAGTTTAGAAACAAGTGCCTGTCTAATATTTGTGGTATTACTATTAGGGGATCAAATGGACAGAAGCTAGTCTATTTTGTCTCAGAGTTTAAGGCCATTTTTTTTTTTGAAAGAAAAAGCTTTGACTTTTTCACTGTGACTCATAATGTTAAGTTGTCATAGATTTTCATCAGATGTACTAGTATCAAAGTAGTTACAATGAGTTTTAAGGAAAAAAAGAACACAACGTCCTACCTCTGGAATGATAGTTAAATGGTTATGTGATATAAATAATTCTACCAGTGAGGTTTTTGTGTTTGTTATGAAGCAAGTTATATATAGTTGATGATGGTTGTATGATGTGGTTCATTCTGAAAGCTTATAATTATGTATATTCTAAATTATGTTATATTTAATGTGAATAAATTCTGGATATGTTACGATGAGCTATTTTGAATTATCCTTCCAAAAAACAAGAACTGCAATAATGAATGAAATAGAATTTTGCCCTTCCATCCCATAAGGACAGGATTGAGAATGGACATGATGTGGTGTGACAAAGTCATGAAATGATTGAAATTATGTTGATTGATGAACATGAAATTGGGAGTCTGAGGCCAAATTCTCTCTAGCCACAAATATTAATGAATTTTTGCAAGTGTCTTTGTCAAACCAAGTCCAAAACAAAACAAAAAGAAAGAAAAAGGATAACAACAACAATTTCAAGAGTAACAGCATTGTATACATATAAAAACAATAACAACAGTGATAATGATTACCATGACAATAACAAGAACCATGACCCACACTAGGGACAGACGACAAACAACAAAATAGTTAATGGCTTCTATGTAGTGCCTGCCTATTGCTGTTTGTTTGTTTGTTTTAGGGTTTAGCAGCACATCATCATAATCTTGGCTGCATTGTGCCAAATATGGCAAAGAATGATAACATGTCAAGAATGTTGATCAAGTATATATAGAAAAAAGAAAGGAAGCAGCAGACAGAAGACAGGAGCAAGAGGAGAGAAAAGATATCACCCTACCTTTGAATGTTGAGAATGGCATTCCATGGGAGACACCACCAGCAGGTTTGTTTATCTTAAGCCTTTCAGTCCTAAGAAAGTAGGATTATCTTGCCTTTTAGAAGTTGCCAATTTTTGCTGAGAAATTTTGTGGGTAGAAATTTTGAATTTGGAAATTTTGCCCGGACAGCAGCACTCAGCCTACTCTTCCATTGATTTTCAACTGCCAAGGGTTCTTTAACGTGTGTAATGTACACACGGGACCTCTGGAATATATTCACCTTATCCAAGAAGGCTAGACATTGGGCTTCCCTACCCACAGGAAACCAGGGGACCATTGAGTCACTGGAAAAATGCGGGTTTTCGATCTTCATGTCCTGTTATCCTCCGATGCAGAACCCGCAAGTCGATCCCGACTTGTTTTCTCCATGAGCAGATGCCATACCCATCGAGCCACTGCATCCTCTCCACCCGCAGGTTCTAACAACATCATTCTTGTTAATTACCAAACCAAAGAAAAAACCAGACAAAGTAAAACTGCTTAAGTATTCTTAAAACACGTGTTTAATTATATAACCAGGGTCAACATATTTACACTGCCATTGACAGACATAGACATAATGGCTGCAATTTTGGTCTGAAAGTTTGGTATAAAGTTGTAGATAAAGAAGTGATATTTTATAGCATATCAAAATCACAACAACAATGAATAAAATTCAGTAGCATTTCACCACTCATCTTTCAGAACACATCATCTTACAGTCAGATTCAAATGCAGCAATGCATGTGTACATATTTACAACACATAATAATAACATTACTGGCACGTGAATGTAAGCAAATAAAAGACTAATGCAAAGTGAAAGCCAAAATATGGGAATTGTGTAAGTGTCATGTAAAATCCTTTTCATTTTACTTAATAAATACAACAGATTGCTGAATCTCCCTGACTCAGCCATGAATCTTATATGCTTCATTGAAATAATATATTTAATGGTTAAACATTAATTCCCCCCCCCCCCCCCCAATATATTTCTGACTAGAAAAAAAAAAACAAAAGAGGGGGGAAACAAAAGAATGGACACAGTGCAGAAGCAGAAATGAAATGAAAATCAGGACTCAGCTATTTAAATACTGGTGCCTGCTAAAAATAGAACCCCCTAATGCCACAATTCACGTAAACTGTGGATTACAAATATACCATGAAATAAGCTTTTATAAAATGTTTGTATTTATGAATAGATGATCTTTCCTTCAATTTTTCACAGGAGAAACATGAATATGTCATTTATTTGAATACACGAGACAGTAATTATTATGACTTTTCTAGTTAGAGTTTGAACTTGCTTGCAACAAAAATCAAAATACCATGTCCAACAGACACGAAAAATAGGGTTTAAAAAGTTTGACTCAAACCCGTTTCCTCAGTCGACATTTTATGACTGATATTGCACATGCTAGAAAAATTAGGGGTGTAAGATTTCTAAATGACAAGATTTATTCAAGTGGCAATGTTCGTAACAAGGTGAGTGTTGCAGCAAATTGTTTTAGGTCCCAGTTTTGTCATTTATGCCAAGCTTCTATAGTTATACATGTAGTTGGCTAAAACTGATCAGGGAACCTTTGGATACCAATTACCAGTTACTTTACTGAAACCAATGACAGGTTTGGCCATGGGCTCCCGCCATACTATGGCCAAACCTGTCATACTTACATAACTGAAAAGTCTATCTACATCTGACATCTGTAGTGCTCAATTATGTGCCGTTGCTCAACATCATTTGGCAGATTTCATGGTGGCTAAGGCTGGGGCCACAGTGCATCTGTGTCTGTGTCTAACTCTTGCACTGCAGCTGCATATTGTCATAGGTCAAACTCATTTTGTTGCTATGGACTGTAGTATGTCTGGGTTCTGACCACCCGGCCAACTAGTGTATTATACTGCCTGCACTATTTTGCCTCTTGCAAGCTCGCAACACACTACATGTGGCTGCAGTATGACAATTAGACACAGACACAGATGCATTGTGGCCCCAGCCTAACTTGGCACCATTGCTTCATAGTATTGTATTCATTCTATGAGTTCATAAATCCTGAACTTCAGTAACTTTCCTTTTCTAAACATAAAAAGAGAATGTTCAAGACAAAGCATTAAGAGTTAAATACTTCCAATTCAGAAAAAGCACATATATCAAAGCCCAGACTCTTCAAAAACCAGTGTAAAAATAAGCAAAGATTAAACATAATTATATACATTAGCACTAAAAAAAAAATGTGCTGTTAACTATTTGTCAGTCAATATAAATTGCATAGTGGTAGTTCGTGAAAATGGTGGACCAGTCTGATATGACAGTGTTATTAATTTTACAAATGATGAATTGATACCATCCTGTGCTGAGTGAATATACATCACTAAACATACAAAACACAAATATGTTGATGAACAGACTGTTGCATCTTTTCCATGCATTGATGACCTGTATCGTCTTCCTTCTTATGCATTTAGGCCAAAAAATAACAAAAATAAAAACCCCAAAACAAACAAAACAAAACCCACATACATACACACACACAAGATTAGTACAGTATATATTATACATAAATATATTTTAAAAAATCCTAATACGGCAACTTTACTGTTAAGGTTTGATTAAATCTTGTGCAGAAGTAATACAATTTGTGCCCTAATCAATAACTAAAATAAAATGAATTACATTGTCTTACAGTGATTAATTCTTATTCACATACAATGTGACTGATGACTTTCCATCACATGAGATCAAGCTACACTGGCTCAAATATCTCCATAAAATGACTGAATTACATAGTAAGTGAGATCTGACATAACAGATAGATTTGATGGGGATCTTACTGCACCCTGATAACCCCTCTATCCCACAAGAGTTTCTTGTACATGCATAAGAAGCGTTTGAAGGTGACAAGAGTCGAATGTCAAAAGGAACCTCATTAAGAAAACAAATTTTACAACAGGAGTTGACTTTGAGGATGAATATCTTGCTTGGCACAAGTAGTCACAACTAAATACATAAAGTAGATTTCATTTCCTTTTCCAGTGATGCCAAAACTCTCGATGCAAACCGAGTCTGACACTGACTCCTTTCACCTGGTCATGCAACACATGAAGAGTTCATGGGAAGAACAGGAGCCATCACAAAATAAGAATATAAAAGAAACCCTAATTTTCAAGTTTGAAGACTCACAGTTTATATCAAGTTCTGTGAAGTCAGAATGTTCCTATAGAATGACTGTTAATTATTTAAAAAGAAACTATTGCAGGCAAAAAAGAAGCAGCTAGATAAGGGGCAGTGAAAATAACTAAAACTAAAAATGTAATCTGTGTCCCTAGGCCCTGCCTGTTCCTCTCATGGCCTCCTCATATGTCTTTATAGTTGGCATTTCTATTCTATCAATCAGTAGAATTTTCATTTTTTGCTCTCTTTAGTGTGTGCTCTATAATTCCTATTAATGTTCAGCTGCAGTCATATCATCACATTATCCGAAACTACCATTTGTCTTGCCCCCTGGGCAAATGAGTCTGAAGCAGCGCCAGGTGATTTTGAGTACGGCCGTTTCTACCTATTTTCCGACAAGGTACCAAATTTCTTTCTTTCTTTCTTTTTTTTTTTTCACAAAATGAAAATTTAGATCTAACTTTTTTTTAACCTGAAAAAAAAAAAAAAAAGGTCGGTATAAATTTTGGTATCTACGTCAGAAAAATAGTTATAAACGGCTGTAACCCGAGATCACCTAGCTCAACTTCCAATCATTTGTCCTGGGGGCGAGAGGTTTAGCTTTGGGTCAACATTTTGTTGTTGGATGCTGGATGACAAAGAATAATGAGCTCACTACTGACACTGATGTTTATAAATACTGAACCACAAAAAAAAAAAAACAACAGAATATTAATTCATCTATGATTATGACTGTAAAGTAGGGAAAAAAACAACAACAACAAATGAACTAACCAAATACAAGAAAAAAGATAAATTACAAGAACTGACAACTTCCTACACAAAACTCATAACACTCACAGCACTAACATAAACATTGTTTAGAAAGCACATTTTGCATAGTATTTTAATCATGGTTTCAGTATGATGGTTTTCTTCCTTGCTCCTCTGGTTCCAGCTGAACATGAATAATGGCTAAAGTATCTACATTTGTATATGATTGATAATAAAATTACTTGATGACAAGCAAAATAATAGGATGAGAAGGTTAAAGGTCAGTTTGTGCTATACTATCTGATCACATCTGAAATTTCTGCAGCCAGATGTTAGAAGTTTTTCTTTTTGTTGTTCAAAGACCACTGCAGATTATGGTGCAAAACTAGTAGAACCTGTGCAAAAGCAAATATGGGAGCATGAAGTACAAACAAATAACTAGGAAAAGATAACAGACTCAGAACATCAGTTGGTTGGAGACGGACAAGTCTTTACAAATATATGAAAAAAGATGCATAGAAACTTGCACAGATTATGTGTAAAGATAGGAGCCCTTCATATTTTTAAAATTAAGTACCTGTCAAAAGTGAAAAAACAAAATGACTAAAACTAATAAATATATTAAAAAACTCAATCTGAAATGAGATACCAACAGAAGTACAAGCTCTGCATAAACAATATTGACCGAAGAGATAAAATTAAAAGAAAGGAAATGCAGCTACTAGCTTAAACAGTAAAGCAACAATACAGTCAAGAAACCGAATAAAAACTATGCAAAAACAAGATGAAGCCAAAAACTTGACTAAGGAGTTAAGGTGCTAAGAAATGCAGTATTATGCTACATTTGGAAACCTGATTGAAAAGCAAAGTACCATGAAGTGAACAAGTTCTCTTCATTTCCCCCTGAAAGAGCCCCAGTTCAATTTTCATGAGCTATCTGTTGATGTTCTACCCTTACATTTATTCCATTTTAAATCCTTGTTTGTAATAATGTTTTGTCTTGGAGATCATGAATAAGTTTTTTGAGAATATTTGACAAAGATCATGAATAAGTTTTTTAAGAAAATTTGACAAAGATCATAAAGAAGTTTTTAAGGAAAATTTCACAAAGATCTTGAATAAGTTTCTGTAAGAAAATTTGACAAAGATCATGAAAAAGTTTTTTTTTAAAGAGAATTTGACAAAAGTGTTGAAGCTGTAACTGTTTGGTTCTTGTGAAGACAGACAGGTTACAGGTAAGATGAGAGAAGAGTGCTTTAATGATAGATGATGCTGACATCAAGCTTAATGCGAGAAAAAAATCTGTAGGTCATGAACAACAAATGAAAAACAAGAATTTACTTTTATTTCCTGTAATTTAAACTAGTCATTAATGGCACTGAAGCGGCTGGTATTCCGTAGAGTTTTTTTTTTGGGGGGGGGGGGAGAGGTGGGAAAGGGGTCAAATATGAATGTAAATTGATATTTTTTGTTTCCATAACTACGTCTTTATTAAATGACTTTGACTACCATGACGCATGTTCCTTCATTTTGCTTCTCATCTGCTATGAAAATCAATTAACTTTATCAGCACTTGAGAGGTAAATATCCACTGAGCTGCTTATAGTGCAGATTTTTTCCTGAACAAACATTGTACTATTCAGAACTAGAAGTTCAAACGATTTCTGAAATTCCAACGGGGTAAGTCTTGATAGTTGATGATTAATAAATCCAGTTGTCTGATCTGGTTAGTTTACAACCACCCAGAAAAGGAAATAGTTATGAAGTCAGCTCTAATCCAAGTTAACAGCACCGTGACTGACCAATTAATCTTGCTCCGTTATTCCCACCTGATTTTCTGCTAATGCATAAAAGAAAATCATAAAATGTCTGACTTTGTTTTGATAAGACAAAAGAAAAAACAGAGTTGGTTTTCTCTTTGCTTGATCCCAGTTCTGTTGAGCAAAGCACAGAAAAGAGGGGAAAAATCACTTTTGTTACTTTTGCTTCAAAAGTATAGTCTAAAATAATTTTTAAAAAATCAAAAAAATCAAGCTTTTCTGGAAGTAAATAAGAGAATAAAATGAAAACAAGTGATTTTTTTCTTCTTTTACAAGGCTTCTTCAACACTGCATTGTCCTCCAAAAAAGGAAGTAACTGAGGCTTGTGAAAAGTCAATCCTGACTGAACCTTGCAATAGGATCCCTTTCTGTGAAAGTCAAAGTGTAGGAGTGTTTCGCTCGGCTGGTGTGCTTGCTTTATTAATTTTGAATGTGCAAATAAAAAGAGATTGGCAATGAAAATGAGTGTATACATATCAAAGGTCTGACCACAAATTGAGATAAATTCAATTTCTTGTTTTGAGAAAAAAAAAACAAGATTGCTTTTTGCAATAAATGTATTTTGCTACACATATGAAGCTCTAATGGTTTGCTACAGTTGGGCAGATCATATTTTGTGAAATATTACATAAATCAGGTCATATACTTCACAAAAGATGATATAGTCCACACAATCATTTCTTGCACTGTTCTCCAAAATTCTAAAAGTGGCATTTATTGCATTTTGTGGTCAAAACCTTCATATATGTCTAAATCATTACCCACATAAATTCCTAGACTGTGATAACTGATTATTGTTATTATTAATTTTCACAAAAACAAGTTAAAAGAAAACACTAAATCACATGTTCAATAAGTTATAAATGCAAAATTCCTTACAATAAAGGAAATGTTCTAACTGAGATTGGTATTTTAGACTCTAAAAAGAATCTTAGGCAGAATGAAATTTCAATGTTGGAGTGCTGTACATAGGCTCAACTTGGAGCTTTCTTATTTTTTTGATTTGTTACTTGCCCACTGCATGAGAGTATTCTCCATTTCATGTGAGACTATAAAATCTCAAACTGGGAGGATTTTAAAATATTATTTGAAACATTCTGCTTACATGAACATGATATTTACACACTGATTACCAACACTGAAAGGCACATGAAATGTTTCAGCAATGATTAAATGTGATTCATTATCAGAGAAGAATTCCACAGTTGAAGATGATTAAATTGTCACTATCACTCTGCAATCACCTAAGTTCCTCTTTGAAAGTTTTGAGTGATATTACACCATCGTCTCTCCAGACATATGGATACCGATGACAATGAGTAACCACAGCCACTACAGGTGCTATTCAAGTTATCTCATTTAACAATCTTTATATTTGTTTCGTAAATTTAACCTTACGCCAAAATCCACTATGCCTAAATCCTTATTTGACTCTGCACACAACAGCTTTTGTCTTTTCTTTTTTAACCTTTACACATCACGCCTTGCTCGAACCCACAATTCTCTCCTGATGTACTGATTTTGGATAGAAATGTGAGGGGATGTTTTCTTACAATATATAAAACATGAAAACAAGTTTTGTGACTCACTTTTTTTTCCTATGATATTGTAGTAATATTACTATCAAGAGAATAATACACATCAATATTACAAAGTAAAAAAATCTGTAACTCTGAAACTCAAAAACTTGCTCGGCGCGATGCGGAGAGTTGCAGTGCAGTATGTCCAAGACTCGCGTGACACAACAGCAGAGGTTGCGACTGGTGCGACTAGGGCGGCGTGATGTGAAAGGTTAAACAACAACAACAAAAAAAAAGCTAAAGTTGATCTGGGTTATTATGGAATAATTGCAAGTATATCTTGTTAGAATAAAGAAGCAGTCACAACTACAATATTGTTTAGCAAGGTGCTCACGCTACATGTACTTCTAAAAGATGTCAGTTCTAAACTCAATGTTCTTAACATTTACATATATATTTTATACAGTTTTAGCATGGCATCTACTGCAGAGCAATACCCACATCTGCAGATCTGGGGTAAAGGTTTGAGGTGACCAGAATAAAAAAAAACAAAAAAACAATGACACAGACCATTTGATACAGGTTTGGATACAAGATGGTTATAACTGGAAAGTTCTCTTCAGAATTTAAAAAAAAAAAAAATTAAAAATTCTGACTTTCATGTCTTGACTACACCAACATATACTGTTTTCAGCTACTATCACTTTTTTAAAAAAAAATTTATGACAGCTACAAAGGCAAATGCTGCTAAGTAATCAGACTTTACATTTTGAAAAAAAAAACAGAAAAGGGAGTTTCTTTCTTTTTTTTTTTTTTAAATGTCTTTCTTCTGTTTGTGTTTTGGTGGTTGTGAAACCAGACTATAAAAGTACATATGGGTAACTTATTTTTGCCCACTTTTTTTCTTTTTTTAAGTCAGCCACTGAAGGAACAGGTAATACAAAGCTAGTATGTAAACATGTCTGAAAACATAATAAGTGGCTCAGTATCATCTACATTAAAAAATTTCCACTCTTCATATAAAGTAAGTAAGGTTGACTTCTGAATGATAAAGTTGTTAAAAAAGTAAAAGTAAACAAATTCTGAATATTGAGAAAAAAATTCTTTGAAAACATAACAAATCCCACAGACGAAATTGCCAAAAAAATTTGAAAAGCACTTTTTGCTTCAACAGCACCATCTCTATATGGTATTGCAAATGGCAACAGCAACCACCTCAATTTCTGACCAGAGTCCGGAAAGTTTATATTTCTGGTCAGAATTTACATTTTCAAAGACAATGGATAAAAACAATTTATTTTCCCTGAATTATTAAATAAGGCATTCAACAAGTTGCACCACAGCAAAATATAAGAAGCATCTGTACTTAACAAGTATTTCAATCTTCCCCAAGATTAAGAACAACTACCAGTATGACATCTTTCTTCATGACACACAGAAACAACTCATGCATATGCATAATAATTGATAAAACTGAGAAATCAATAATTTGGTGTATCATGATTCTGCCATAGGTCAAAAGAAAAAGTGGTATGTGACTGGGAATCTTACACCAAAGCATCGAAATATACATACTTTCACCCTTCACACAGTCTGAATTCTTGCACATATAAAGTACTGTACATTCCCGTAGCTTGCAGACATGGACTTTCAACTCTGTGGGAGTAAAACGTAACAGCAAAAATAGATAAATCAGGAAAAAAGTAGCAAAGAATGATGTTCTACACTGTATCTCCAACAGTAATTTTGCATGCAAATAAAACAGCTGTGTACAAAGATATCAACATGGAAGTATAAATTACAGAGTATAACAGCCATGGTAATGGAATGTTGATACTGCAATAATATTTTTGTCACAGACAAAAGCAAATGAGATAAACAACAGAATGTAATATCAACAACAACGAACAGCCTTCACGAAAATAACTGCTATGGTGAAAAAACATAATGAATAATGTATAGAAAAAATGATTTTTATGCTATCTGATTTGCTGTGTAATGCACAGGAGGGCAAATGGAATAAAACAGCTGTTTGATGTAAAACTAATACCCATTAAAATAATTCTCTCTTTTTATTCATTCAGGCAAAAATTCAGGATAACAAGGAAAACAAAAAACTGAACAAAAAGAAAATATCCTGCTAAATATCAGTCTGACAAATCTGTCAGGATTTTATTTTCCACACAATGTCATTTAGTTTTCTTACACAATGAGCCATCTTTTAAGCCAACCAAGTGACTTCCCTTTAAAACTGATAGTATTTTTGACTCTCGTTTTTGCAGTTGTATCTGTCTTGAGCTCAGTTGCTCTGGCTTTCTTTACAGTTTATCTACCGCTATGGTCAGATATTCTTACAGCATTGTTGTTCTATAATATCATATGATATCCCCAAGTAAAAACCTCAGCATTTTACAGCTTCTCTGTTACAAATACCCCTAAAACAATAGCTAACATCTTTCTTCTTTTTTTTTCCTCTGGTGATGAAAGGATTGTGATGAGAATGTCAGAGGATTTTTTTCCTTATACATTCAGTCATTTGTTATGTGTATGAAAGAGAATTATAAGACGAAAATCTTTAGAAACAAATAGATCTGACATACCATCAACGGTTTTGGACTGGTTCTCTTTCTTCCTTGCTGCCCACTGACTTGGAAACGTAGCTCTGTTCTGGATACTGCTATTCAACAACACCTCTGAAGACTGAAATGCATACTCCAGATAAAGTTCAGGCACCCCACTATAGCAGTCTAAGAACCAGAGGGGCACTTAACATTGAAACAATACTACTGTTGTCAGATAATGTCCTTTTTTGATAACCCAACTAATCTGATGTCTTCAGACATTCCACATCTTGATTCACTTCAACCCTGACATTTGAACACAACATGCACATATTATCATATAGGCTATCCCGTAAAAAAAATCTAATACAGATTTCAATCATTTCAGATATGACAAAATACATGTATTTGTTCTTATAGGCCAACAGGGCAGCAAATTCAATTTCAGCTCTACGGCAAACAAGATTTGACATTTCGGCTCCTGACTTTGTGTCCAGGTAGAAACAGGTTTGCCAAACAAATGCTAGAGATGAGTATTGACTCCTTGGTCTGAGTCATCAAAGGTAGCACCTTGGTTTGTCAATCCCTGGCCTTCGTTGATGTGGTCCTCTAATGACTGCAAAGTCTGTTCCAAAATCCTGCGGTCCTCCGATGCCATGCGCTGGTGCAGACTCAGGCTGCCATCCCCACTACCAGAGGCACCATTTACTGCATACCTTTGGGAACTAGAGGAAGGTGCGTGAGAACCAGGGTCAAGAGTATTGCTAGAGGATGGTGGTATATTTTGATTATCCACGTGACTATTTCGAACTCCAGGCACTGATTGGGGCTGAGTTGAGTGGGACGAAGGTATTTGTGGAGAGGATGTCGTCTCTGTCATATGGGAAGGAACATATGTGGAGGAGACCACAACCTGGTTGGTCTCACTGGAAATGTGTACAGTGGAAGGTCCTGCAAAAGAAATGTCTGGTGGGGCTGCCCCGTCTCCTCGGCCACTTTCCCCAAAACTCTGGTCTGGGCTTTCAGGCAAAGGAAGGGAAGGTCTGCGGGATGGGGCACGTGACCGATAGGTGGGAGGTCTCGAGTTAGGGTGGTCCCCATCCTGGTTGGCTGGGAATGCCAAGTGGATGCCAGAGTGGGCGGTGGAAGCTCTGGAACGGTATGAGGGTGGTGGAGAGTTGGGTAAACTTTCTCCACCCCCTGGCCCAGGACTGACAGGTGTGCTAGTTTCTTGCTCCTGCATGGCCTGGTTTTGATAGTCCTGCATTGATGCAGCATAGGATGGTGGTGGCCGTCGGTACTGGAACTCTGGATACAGTACTCCTGTCAGACAAGAGATGCAGTTGAGATTACATCAGGGTTATTCTTCTTATGAAAAATCAAAGTTTGGGATGAAAAAAGCCGTGAAGGTCTAAAATGTTTGAACTTGCTAGAATCCAGAACAGCTGTCAAAACAGTGTTGTCTAAAGACAAAATGACAGTGTTATCTAAAGATAACTTTTCCACGTCTTTACTATGAAAACATTGTGCTGACTGAAAATTGATGTCTAAAACTGTTCTCATATACAAAACATATGAAATGTTTTAAGCTTCTAGGCTTTTGAAGCCATTTCTAACCATTTATTGCTCTTGACTGTAGAGGGTTCAAGGAAAAAAAAAAAAAAGAGCTGTATGACAGTGAAAAGACAAAAACAAATAATTTTAAAATGATTTAAATCGTTCTCTTTCCCACAGAATTCATAAAGAAAAAAAAATATATATACCCTTATGATGCTTGGTGAACACAGGTTCTAAATCATCCTTGTTACAGCAACAGTCTGTTTTATCACACTCTAAAGGAACTAACATACCCATGACTAAAAACTCGCCCAGGATAGGGAAAAGGAAGTAACACAAATTTTAGAAAACTGGGACGAAATTCATACATGTAAAGCCCCCACAATCTCAATAAACACAACAAAGAACACAGACATGACCAAACAACATAAAAAAGTAATGAATACACATAACCACGCCCCCACCCACAGAGATAAGAGAGAGAGAGAGAGAGAGGAAGAGAGAGAGGAAGAGAGAGGAGAGAGAGAGAGAGAGAGAGAGGGGGGGGGGAAGGGCTGCCAAATGCTGATGAAGTAAAGGCAGAAAAGTTCACCTCCAAACCAGTTGCCGTCCCGGTGTCTGTGGCGTCGCGGGCGTCGCTCTCTGGTCTGGTCATGTCTGAAGTTGCCGATACCAAAGAGGGCGTGAATGGGTTCGTGTCCTCGAGGCGTGCACTTCCAACCTACGCCCACCACAATGACAAGTATGATACCCAAACCTGTAGAGAGAGAGAGAGAGAGATGGCATCTTAGAGTTCCGTGATGGAGAAGATATTGGAGTTTTATCAAAGAAAAACTAAGTCCCAGATGGCTTCTTTCGGTCACAGTATTGATGGTGAGAGTATCCTAAAGGTTCCCGAGGAGCATGGCTGCTCATGGCTGAGAAGGACTTAATTCTATGTACAAAAACACAATTACATGTATGTCCTGCATCAAACACCACAGCTGAACGTGGTGTGAGAACTGACAGGATTTGTTCTTTAAATGTCTCTTGTTTTCTCCCTCTTGCTGTGACAGCTGATTTCCAGAATTCCCTCTTGTCGGTTAGCTTTTCTCATGCCTCCACTACGATCGACATTGGCGGATTTCATGTATAAAGTTATCGCTGAAAGTGAGCTTGGTTCCTGCACATGAGACAAGGCATCAAAGAAGACCCTGCAGCTTAAAGAAGGCGATAAAAAAGATTCTACAAAGAAACAACACGGATCTTGAAGTCGAAAACATGACGACGTGACAGTTATATACACAATTCTATTTTGAATTTAATTTAAAAAAGAAATATTGCTTTACACTAAAAAATATCTGATGTCCGCAAGACAGAAAAAAAAGGTCCTCGAAGAAAAAAGCCAGGTGAATTATGGAAGAAGAAAAGGAAGGGTGAGGGGTGGGCCCAAAAAAGATGTCAAGATGAGACACGATTACAGAGGGGGGTGGGGGGGGGGTGGGGGCGGGTTGAAGGGAGGAAAGAGGACAGACAAAAACTGAGAGTGGAAAACATATACATAAAAAAAAAAAAAAGGGTCAGGAAGGAATGTAAAAGAAAAGCAGACAAAATGCACTGATTAATTGAACCATTACATAATTCATACTGACTTCAATAGTCTTTTCGCTCTTCCTACTTTTGCTCATATACATAAATAGACACATGGAAAAACACGATAAATCAAAGGATTCTTTTGTTCTTTCCATCGTCATTATTTGGTAATTGGTCTCACGATTATAAAGTTGTCAGTTTCCTTGCAATAAATTAAAATAAAATAAAACCCTGGTCTCATAAACCGTGACCGCATGGAGATGGATTGCAACACTATTCATCCTTTAATCTTCCATGAATCTTTCAACCTTCCTTCTCTCTCTCTCTCTCCCCCCCCCCCCTTCTTTTCATTCTTTTTCCTCCTTTGGTTGTGTGTGTATGTTTGATAGAAACAAAATTGTTAAGGGTGTGGAACATTAAAAATATGTAAACTCGGCAGTGTGATTATGGTGATAAACACACTGCCTCAATGAAATTGTAATTTTGAGACAAATCTGCATGGAAAGTATGGAAGAAAAGTTGACGGGTAAGATACACTAGATAAGTTGATAATTTATAGCTACACGCATCAAACTATAAAAACGGCTTTAAGGACTAGTTTCTACAAAATGTTGAAGATAAATCTGGAAGAAGAAGAAGAAGAAGAAGAAGAAGAAGAAGAAGAAGAAGAAGAGGAAGAAGAAGAAGAAGAAGAAGAAGAAGAAGAAGAAGAAGAAGAAGAAGAAGAAGAAGAAGAAGAAGAAGAAGAAGAGGAAGAAGAAGAAGAGGAAGAAGAAGAAGAAGAAGAAGAAGAAGAAGAAGACACAAAGGAGTGAAATTCGAACAGCATAAAAACAAGACACTCAATGAAAAAAATGAAGAAGCTTGATAAGAGTGTCGCTGATGGCAGAACTCAATCCTGCAACACCCTGCATTAGTTCTTACATAGAACAAACGCTCACTTCTTCCGAAATATTTCAGTCGATTATTAAGTCGCTGCATCTCTCTCTCTCTCTCTTTGTAATTCTTCATTCTTCGCCCACATCAAATGACTATGAATATTGTACACATGGAATATCAGTTGGTCAAGATTCAATCTAGCATCGGCAAAATGACCGCCACTGCGCCAAACGCGCCATCAATGACATTCATTTCAAAAATGTACATGTTTGTCAAGCTGCCATATTATTATCAAAGTGATGTGAAATGTGAAGAACAACAGATATGAAAAGCACACATGTGGATACAATCGAATGTAGACCGTTTCTCAATCAAGGTGGGGCACACGATGTAGATTTTGTGTACATATTATACTGCATTTTCGCCTGCGTAAATGTCCTTGAACCTTGCCAGGTGGGCAGGTCACCACATGAGGATGATGAACACCATCTATAAAACTGTATATCGGCGAAAGGTGTAAAGGTGGAGCAAAGCTATAAAAAATAAGCGAGATAATGGGTCAGTGGATACGCAAAATCAGATAACCTTGCACAACGTAAAAACGAACAGATCGATAGCTTGGGGTCGATCGATCACTGTCCAAGCTCACGCTTTTGGCTTATCCACAACACACACACACACACACACATACACACGCGCACACACACACTGGTGAACTTATAATCACGGTCATGAAAATTTCTTTTCGTGTCAAAACGATAGTAAACAGAATAGATATACCGAAAGGGGGTGGGTACACAGAATAGATTCTGATATACATGCGTAAGGTAGTGCGAGCGAACCAGTGTGACGTCACCACTGTATATCACTGGTGTATCGGGGGATTTTAAATGTTACTATAGGGTTTAATTAAAACTTGTCTGTCTAAAATGAGCGTGATCTATGACGGGATCTTGCCTGTTTCATGGCACATGCAGTTATGTCAAATACAATCTTTCTAGTGAAAAACAAAAGATGCCAAATACGGCAACAGTGAGCTTGTATTACTGTCAATGACACCGCTTCAAAAGATCAGAGACTGATAGCGATATTTTGTCTCTCCCACAAACACTGCAAGAACTTTCAAATACCCCCCCCCCCCCCCCACTCTCCACCTATATGTCAGCAGCAAAAATAACACAGAGGGCATTCCCCTATCACAACTACAGTTAGGCTTACACTGAATAACCCAGATGACCACGATCAAAACTGACAGTAGCGACAGACATCAACTGAAATGTTAAAGAACCATTGGCTGTTCAAAATCGATGAAGAGCAGCGTCCGGCCGAAATGTCCAAATTCCAAATTTCTATCCATAAAAAGTCTCAGCAAAAACTGGCAGCCTCTTAAAGCCGAGATAATCCTACTGTCTCAGGATTGAAAGGTCTAAGAAAAACAAAAACAGAGAAATGTTTGGAGTTGGGGTTTCCAACATGACTGACTTGCCACGAAATCGAAAAGAAAACATAAAACAGGAGAGCCTGGGCATTGTTTATGCGGATCAATATTCCTGTGGGAGTTGAAAGATTGATGATCATAATAACGATCATGCTGTAGACCGTGGTTGATATGTATAATTCAATTTCTCACGTGGAAGGCATAGAGGCAGTGCTGGATTAACCATTAAGCATGTGCTTAGGGCACCAAGGAGAGGGGGGGGGGGGGGGGAACCAAAGAAATTTTGTGTGGTTTATTATGTAAGATTAGTTTTGAATATATATATATATATATATAAAAGAAAGATATATATATCAAATGAATAAAATCATCTGAGAGAATATCAATCTTACATATATTCATTTGATCTGAGCATTGTAAAACAGCAGATGTAAAGATCTAATTGTTCTAAAAATGTAGGCCTACTTGTTTTTTAGGTCCTTTTCAAACAACTTTGAATAGCCTCCCCTGTACAATAAACAAAGCATTTAATTAACATTTCCTTTCGTCTGCAAAAATACCCTATTTAGAGTGCATGTTTTCGTTACTGCCCTGGCGAAAAGACAAAGTGGGATCCAAAATTTGGCTAGCGATATTAGTTTATTTTATTGACTCATTCAAAATTCTTCATATTGTTGTTCCACATTTTTGATGTATTTGATTAGTTGCCGGTAGACAGTCATCTCACTTTTAAGATTTTTTTTTTTTTTTTGTAAAATGATGATGATGATGATGATGAATCAATGAGCCACTTATTCAGTCAAGGAAATGACATCCCTGTAATGGCACATGGGCTTTAAGCAATCACTTTTATAAAGAGAGGAAAATCCCGTGCCTTCGCTGTATATTAATTTTCGATATATTCCATGGAAATGATTCGTTACAGAATGACGATGCCATTTTCCCCCTTGATACCTCCCCCCTCCCTTTCTCCATAACCCCCTCAAACCATTTCTTACTAACCAATATTCAAACGAAAAGTTGATAAGATTATGCCCTTCTTACATGCTTGTTTATACGTGCACGTCATGTGCCTTGAAAAAGAGAGACAAAATTGGGTAACTGAAAAAAAAAAAAAAAGTCGTTCACTAAAACAAACCCATTATGCACCTGTACCCCCCTTGACCTACCTTGACACTCCTCAGAAGATCAGAGACTGGCGGCCGATCGACCATGAAGCTCTCTACCTCTCTATCCTCATCATTGGCCATGGCAGCGTGCGGCCGCTTACGACTGGGCGTAGAAATACCGTTCTCTCCGGCATTGGCCATTTTGGAACTGGTGAACACAGAGAAGGGAAAACAAGTTCAAAATGATTGTTTAACAAAGCACTGAATGTTGAAGCTTATAAACATTTACATGTACTTACCAGCAGCTTTCAGGACGACTCTGACAACAACAACAACAACAACAACAAACAAACAAACAACAAACAAACAAACAAACACACGAATTCTACAATGAGGACTGTTTAGAATCAAAACATTTGAATCAAACGTTGTTTCTTTGTTTGTTAGCCAGTAACGGATCCCAGGGAGCAGAAACATTTTGCATGCTGATTATTATATATGTACTTGATTCCCTTGGCTCCTTTGGCCCATACAGAAAATGACCTCTCGCCTTTTGGGTCACACAGCAAAATAAAGCATATGTATCAACTTGCACAATCTACATCGAATATGTTTATTTGTTTGTGTTGGGGTTTAACGGCACATTATGCCTAACACGGTGAGTAGGGCCTACATTTACATGGTAATTAGGAACAATATTTTATTAGTTATAAAAGGATATCAAGATGTATGTAAACATTTGGGCTATTAAAAAAAAAAAAAGTATAACAAAACTAAATGATTGATGTATGCAGTTTTGCGGCATCCCGTTAGGGGGGGGGGGGGGGGCGTGGAATTTCTTTCAAAGTGTTAGTTCTTCCCCTTTCCCTGGTGAAATCGCCTCTCCAGTCCCTTTTTACGTTCTCTATACGTCTTGCAACCTCCTGATGGAGGTTAAGTCGAGTGTCCCTTGTGACAAGCAACCATCAGATCTCCATCGTGGCACTGGTGGCAGTACAGCGTCACATATCATGGCCACAAACTGTCATCTCTTTGTCACAGGAAACTGTCCTGTCTTAAGCAACGACACTGTCATGACAAAGAGTCAGTTGCCAACCTAATTTTTCAGCCAGCTAGGTTACTTCCCTTTGCCAAGTACAACAGGTGTAGGACAAGCATTGCACAGAAGGAAAAAATCACTTTCTCTTTTGTTATTTGAAACATGTGGTGCAAAAAAAAAAAAAAAATTATGAAAAAATTATCACAATAGG
>JBCAUA010303412.1:0-19443 GCA_038406235.1 Peronia verruculata | reverse complement strand
TAATCAATCAGTCTCCTACACGTGTCAGGACCACCAGGTGAGCATTACTTTGACCTTACTCTTAGCAGGGCAAAGTTATGCTCAGCTTAGGTCAAAGCCACATTACAGTAGTTCACAGCATGAAACATTCTTCTTTGTTACATCAATCCCCCTCCCTCTTTCTACATTTCTTTCTCCATAAATTTTCTACTTTCCCTTAGACTGTAAAAATATAAGATATTCTGAAGAAAACTATCAGATGATGATAATTTGTAATTTTTTATTCAATGCCAATCAGTACAGGCTGATCTTCCATGCATTTTGAGGTCTATTCAGGTTCAGCAGCTATAATCTTTTCTAAATGAGTTTTTGAGATGTTGAGAAACACTAAAAACTACTTTTCAGAAAAAAATGTGTTCAAAGGTTTCATTTCACTTGACAACAGATTTCTCTTGAGGGCGACACAGATGTTTGCCATCATGAATCTCATTGCTTAGTATCTTCACCACAAATCTGTTACATCAGTGATGAATGATCCCCATACCAAAGGAACATGTTCATTGTAATGATGAAAAATTCAGTCCTGTGACACTTAACCTCCATAGCTTACAATCTTCAACACACACTTAAACTTGCCCTATGACCTCCTCCCCAAACATCATAGCTTTGTTTGTTTTCCTCAAGCTTTTCAATCCTAAGAAAGTAGGATTATCTTGGCTTTAAGTAGCTGCCTGTTTCTGCTGAGAATTTGTGTGAAGCAGCACTCCACCTACTCTTTCATCCATTTTGAACTGCCAAGGGTTCTTTAATGTGCATAATGTACATATGGGACCTTCGAAATATATTTCCCAGGAGAAGCCAGGGGACCAATGAGTCACAGGAAAATGTGGGGTTTTCAATCTTTATGTCCATCCATCCATCCCCTGATAGAGGACTCGCAAGTCAATCCCTGCCAAGACCTCATCGATGTAAACTGTCTTAACCATGAAGTAGACGCCAAACCACAGAGCCATGGCGACTCCCCTCACACAAGTAAGACAACTTTCATATGCTGGCCAGCACTCGTCAACACAAGCCTACCTTTAGCACTGGTGAACAGATTGACTGATTCTTCCAGTTCATCATCACCGCTGTTATCAGTCTGACCATCACCTGGAGCAAAAACATACAGCAATGTTCTCATAGTAACAGGTAACATCTGAGTATTTCCTCACAAAATAGAAAACTAGTCCACGCCAGGTAAACATGAATAGAGGATGAAGGAAAGGGGAAAAAAAAAAAGATAGGTGGAAATTAAAAATAAATCAGAAAAAAAGAATTAGAGAGAAAGAGAATGAGATATAGACATAGAAAACCAAACAGGCAAATGGTCTGAAGAAGCAAGAGAATGTGAAAGAGACAGAAATGGGAGATCACTGTCACCAGTCCTATTACTTCCCTTTGGTACACAAAAAAGATGTTGAGCATGCAGTGTAAAGAAGGAAAAAAAATTACATGCATGCTTTGATTTAAACATTCACTCTGACCAAGTTTTTTAAAAACTCATTACATACGGAGATGGTCGCTGATGTCTGCTCCAGATCTGACACCTAAAAAAGAAGACATAAAGAGAATGTTTTCTTCTTGTAGTTATAATCTTATCAGATTTTTTGGTGATCAGTCTATCGATTGACATGAGACTAAGTCATTTTTTTCCTGTTTACACTGCCTGTTCAATATCTATAGTGTCTGGGAAAGGGAAGTAGGTGAACTGGACACCACAATCTCGCACTGAGCAAGGAGAGTGGAGGAGGTGAGAGTCCTGACAAGACAAGCATGCAAAGATGCGGACACCAGTCGACAACACAAGAGCTGCACTGACAGAGTCAAGCTGGTCAAACAAACATCAGCTTACCATAGGGTTCTGCAGTCTCTTGCTCTGTCTCATCTTCCTCGTCTGACGCCATGTCAATGCCCAGTACCCTGGAACACAAAGGCAGAATACTGGGACTATCATAACCATTTGAATTTCACCGTCACATTCAGAGCACTGTCTTCTCACCTCCCTCACTAAACCACTGTCTGACTAAAAACACAAGATGACAAATCTTTCCCCTGCCATTTCATACCAACAGGACAAAACAGTCAGCAATCAAGTGTCTCTGCTGTGGGAGATGAGTAATTTATCTTGTTTTTAGTTCAGTACGATAATTGTGTTTAACCAAGTGCTGTGGTGAAACAAGAAGAAAATATCAGTGTGTGGCGATCAAATATCAACAAAAGCTTTTTTTTTCTCACCAGCTTTGATGGTCACATACCAGTCATAATGCATTAACCTAAGGATTGAAAGTCATAACATTTCTTTCTGTGTCACTTTGATTTGCACAAGTTAGCATTCAAGTCACATAGTGCGACAATTTTGTTTTACACAGCAAATGATGGTTTTGAGGCATGACAGGGATTCCTTCAATTGGGTATAAGAGGATTATGTCTATGAACAAGCAGAAAGATTACTGAATGCACAGAGTGTGTGTTTGTTACCTGAAAGTTGTGAGTGGACAGTAGTGCTCATCTCCGTGGTGCTCCAACATCTCCACCTTGACAAACTTGACAAAGTCGTCATTGACCTGGGTGTGAAAAGACTGGACCACTCGATCTCTGGTCATCTCAAACTTGCCCAGGGGTGTCCACTCCTTGGTGGGATATCTGCCAGGACAGACCGCAACAATAAGGAATTGGTTAGCAAAATCCATGTGTCCAGTACTGTCACCAAATCGGAGGCATTATGTACTGACCACATTCAAGAAGAAATGATTGAATTTCAAAACTGTTTTTAAGGCACTAGTCTACAACAGTGGTTGCCCATGCTTTTAATTTGCACTCACGACCCCTTTTTCAAGAGTTTGAAATCATCACAACCCTCAACTATCGGCAGCTTGATTGACATTCTATTTTCTGTGGCGGAGAAGGAAAGCAATAACTCACCAAAAATTTATTCAAGAGTGCTGTAATTAATTATCAGAAAACTAAATCACAACTTTGGTCCAATCTTCATTCATAGTTTTATCCCAGGTCACTTTTAACACGGCGACATGACCTCCCTGCCAAGGCTTCGGGATCCACAAGGGGGTTATGGCCCACCTGTTGGGAACTCCTGGTTTAGAGATCAGGAGATAACAGGTCGTAGGGAAAGGAGTAGGCAAGTGACGTCAGAAGATATATGAGAGCATTGAGAAGACAGGCACAAAATGAGACGGATGCCTTCATACAAAGATGGAGAGGGTTGGTGTGAAAGTCCTTCTTGTTGCCCCCTCACCAGTCCATACAGAGTTCAGGTAGCATGCACACTCACAGCACAGTGAGCAAGCCAAGTTCTCCTCCATTCACTCTCACGGACACATAACCCAGGGACCACTAGAACAGTCAAGACTGAACCTGCTCAGATACAGACTGAGAGAGGAGTGTCCACCTTTGTCTGGGCAGGACTGAATGGGACACTGGGCAGGCAGAGGCACTGACACAAAGCCAGAACAGATACAGATGTAGCAGGTCCTGACATCCTTGACAGGTGAGAAGAGCTCCAGTAATTATGTGCAAGAAGGAGACAATATGGCACCAAATGGAGAAATGGAAACTTAATGCAGTAAGGATGAACAGTGAAACTATCACAGGCTGGTCTGGTCCAAGGCTCACCCATCACACCTCCCATTCCAGTTCTACCCTAGACAGAAAACACTGCAACAGCAAAGGTACCTGTACTACATCACCTTTGGGCACACAGTGGTCAGTTCTTACACATGAATATACATAACATGGCATCACTCCTGTAGTTTTATCCCACTATCCACAGACAGTATGCATGAATGAGACCCATGACCAAAATTATGGCACCTTTCTATACCCTGCCTTTAGCTTTGCCTTATTATCATGTTTGTCTTGGTCTCTTCTAAGCTTGCAGCAAGTCCACACGTACACACAATGGCTGATGAAGATCACAGATCGGGCTTGGTGATAGACCAAACTTTTACACAGGTTGAACCGTTACTACAAACCCAAAGTACAACCTAGCATTTGAGAGCTAACTAAAAAAGACAAAGAAAGCTCCATTGACAGTTTTATGGTGGAGTATATGGTGGCTATGTGACAGTGCAGCTTACCTCTGGCTGGAGAAGACACGAAAGGACTTGGGCATAGATGAGAACAACTCCATAGTGCCCAGCTCTACCTTGTGGATCTGCAGGGGCTCACACAGCTCCACCACAAACCTGTCACATGGAGTACAGAACAACATAAACATCAGAATAGCCTGTTCTATTAGAAAACTTCATGGTTAAAATACTGTTCTGTCAAAAAAGAAAAAAACCCAAAGTTTCAACATCATGTTCTGCCCTGCTGTCATATGAGAAAAGGTCAAAATGTGGCAAAGCAAATATTTTAAAGGAGAGATGAAATATTTTGCAGCTAGTATCATATTACATGAAAATAGAGAATAGTAAGTCCTGAAAATGCTCATTGTGCACCGTGATGAGTTCATCACAGATCTAGTAATGTCCACTGACTGATCTCAGAAACCTTTGCACCTGTCACTGTATCACATCATGTCATGGCTAAGAAAACATGACCAAACGGCACACATGTAGCTGGAATCAGTTTCATATCAAACAAAAAAACAAGCCAAAAATTTATTTTTCATTACTACATATTAGTATTTCTTATTGAAAAACAAGAACTACACACTAGCTTTGTACATCAATCTAACATCTGCATCTTGCCATTTACTGCTTGTAGCTTATCTCTCTCACAACATTTGGCCAGACCTTGGAAATAAAATGGAAGAAATATGTGTAATTTCTTGTCATTGATTTAAATAGTGAGCTTCTTCATAGAAACCGCTTATCCAGACATTGATGCCAACTGGTGAAAATCAAACAAGTCAGTGACTGTTGTAAACAAACCTACCATTTCTTGGCCTTGCACGGACTGAGCATGTACTCGTCAGGGTTCCCGTTCAGCAGGAAGTTGATGTTCTCAGCTTCTGCATTGCTGCCCACTACCTTGGCCCCACAGCTGGCAGCCGCAAAGTTCTGCCGCAACTTCTTCTGGCCCAACAGGGAGCTTGGGTTGACAGCCTGCTCTTGTTCTGAGGAGTCAATAGGTGATCAGGGGAAAATATTAGTCTCTCTAACAAGATCTTGTCATGCAGATGTAGTATGAAAGAAGACAAAGAGTCAGAGAAAGAGGATAAAGAGAGAAGAGAGGAAGGAAGGAGTGAAAAACAAAGAATAAAGATAGTGAGCTGAGGACAGAAGGAAAGACAAATACAAGAGAATGACAGAATTGATCTATTACTATAATAATTACCTTGACTAGTGAGCTAAACATCCACTGCTACTCTCATTACTACCGGTATTACTACTGCTACTATGGACCACTTCTACTGCTATTATCATCACCAGCATCATCATCATTAATTTTATAAAAAAGTCTTAAAATTTACCACCACTGACTTCCAGCAACTAATCAAACACATTAAAAAAAAAAACAAAATACAGGATGAAGATTTCATATTGAATAAATTGATATCAGTAGCTTAATTTTGAACCTACTTGGTTCTTCATCAGCACAAAGAGATCGACACGCTTTACAATATCAAGCACCATTCGCTAACAAACCAAATAGATTAGAGAATGAATAAGTTACAACTGCTGCATATATTATCAGTATCATCATCATCATTGTCAGTGCTATTAGTATGACTTTACCAGGGAAGTGAGAAACAAAGCCAAAGGGCTCATCCTTGCTTAGATAGAGGAGAAAAACACAGGAGATAGGGACGCTAAGGACTTGTAAAAACCAAAACATGAATAGCAAGGGACCCACGGGTGACCACAACAACTTTGTTTCTGTTAAAGGGAATTTTTTTTTTCTTTTTCTTTTTTTTTTTGACAAGAAAAACATGATTTTCAATTTTTATTCCTTTTTTTTTAACAAAACCGGTAGAGATCACCTCCACTAGGATGTTGAAAGATGTATGACATACAGTATGTAAAGTAAAATGTATGACTATCATGGCTAAAGTAAAGAGCAGGCAACGTGTGGGGGTGACTGTGTCTAACCTTTGACAATTTTCTGCTTCTCCTGCTCGGCCAGGTACTGCACTGACCACTTGTCAAAGGTGGGAAAGTCTTCCTCTCCCTCTGGCTTCTCTCCGCTGTCCTCGTCCAACTCCTTGCCTACCTGTGCTGCTCCGTGCATGCTGGGGATACACACAGACCATAGCGCCATGCAACATCATTTCACTAACTTTGAGGGAGTTCAATAGAATCACAAGGGCATAACTTATCAAGTGATTTGTCCCTTAAACCATTTTTTCTCTGTGCTGAAAATGACTTATACTACTATCACAGGGAACAATGTTATACCAAATACTAGGTATCATAGAGAGGAACAATAACATTATAGAAATGGCTTCTTTTCTCTGAACTACATTGTGATTTTTCAATGACACGCAATCACAAGCTGAGAATGAAGGCTGGTACCTGAACTGTGTTGTGACTACTGAATCCCGGATGGCCTGTGGATCTACTGCCATCCCTCCAGCCCCCACAGGCAAATGGGCAGTTCCAGGCCCAACTGACTTCAGGACCTCTGTGGCTTGCAGTGGGTCAAAGGTGGAGGAGTCCACTTCTGATGGGGGGAGCTGGTGGGAGCTGTAGATCAAAGAAGCATTAGACAATGTGTGTACCTAGATGTTATGATGAATGACACTACTAAGATATATACATGAGGAGTGGAAACACAATGGTACAAAGTACTCTGACTAAACCTCTGAGAAAATTAAGAGTTTTTGATACCACCCCCTGTTTTTTACTATCTGCAACACTTAACTTTGGATGTATTGTGTCTTTCTTTGTGTTCTGTGACAAACAAAGAGTATGCACCACAAGGCCAGCCTTGTACATATGGAAGGGAACATGTGTCTTGCACTCAGGGCAAATAAGTTGGAAGCCACTTGGGTCGATCGTGAGCTACAGCTTTTTTGACTATTGTCTGCCTCAGAACCATTTTTTTTTTTTTTTTCAGATTAGAAAAGGTTGAATTTTCTTTGTGGAAAACAATTTAAAAATTTTGGTATCTCGGTTGAAATGTTTTTTTTTAAAGTCATGTGGCAAAGGATTATTTAGTTTTAAAATGGTAAAAAGACATTAAAGGTTTAAACAGTTACTGAAATGAAACATCAAAAGGTGAAAAATGTTGAATCTGCTTTGGCCCTTTCCTAGTTGTTGTTGCTGTTGTTGTTGTTCTAATGTTTTGTGTGTTATTATGACACTGTTGTTTTGTGTAGCCAGATGGACACATCTGACAAATCTTTTGAGATTTGTACTGTTGAATGCTTCACAAGAGAGAAGGCTTGTCCACTTACACTTTGTCGCTGTCAAACACCTGCGTGTGCAGGAAGTCATCCATAGTTTCTGTGGCAGCAGGCAGGTGGATGACCTTGGGCAAGGTCGGGTCCTGGCTCTCTCCCGTACTGGGCACATCGCTGGCTGCTGTTCCAGTCTCTGTGTCAGCCTGGACTTCTATAGTGGGTGTAACTGATTGCCTGTAAACACATAGTAATCTGTTCACAACCTTCATTCACAAAGAGCAACCAAGGACAGGAAGAACTGGTGGAAGATTGTTGTAAAGTCTATGATGGTGCTCCAAAGACCCCAACAGGTTGTGAAATAGGAAAGGAAAGGAAAATTATTTTATCTAAGTGCATTTCATTCAAAATAGATATCAATAAATAAAAATGTATTCACGATGAACATGGTTATCGAAGACTGTGGATCTGCAAACTCTCAATTTGTTATTAAGAGATACACAGTTGTTGCAACACTGACCAAGTACTTTTTGCACCCTTGTGAGCTGCTATGACCAAGTGAGCTAGAAAACATAAGCGTTAGCAGTTTAGTTCCACTCCATGCCATAAAATGTTTGATCACATTGAGGACAATCTGACACTGGAAAACAAATGAAGGACTGAAGTTTTTGTAATGAACAATTCGAAACCTCTCAAACTTCTTCCCTGTATACATGGATATCTTGGTCTGAGAGCTCAAACTATTCCTTGTGTCTGGCAGCACTGACAGGGGATGTAGCTATCAAATATCTTTCTAGTTTTGATTTTTCTGATCTCTATACATGTGCTGGGCTTGTTTGTTTGTTTGTGTTGGGGTTTAACGACACATCAGCATGATTACAGCTATATTTTGTCAAACACAATAAGATATGTTTACACGTCAAGAAAGAAGAGGAGAGGAAAGAAAGCAGGACCAAAGACAGGAGCAAGGAGAAAGAGAGAGAGAGAGAGAGAGAGAGAGAGAGAAGAGATGTTTCCCCTGGAATGTCGAGGATCACATTCCAGGGGAGACACCCCACCACCGAGGGCAGGAGTACACCACCTGCAGGTGGAAGCAAAGAACCTATTTATGTACACAGGGCCCCAGGGGAGTCTGTTTGAAGTAAGCACTAGATAGAATAAAAAGGCCAGTGATATGATTATAAATAAATGACAAGGTATGAAGCTTACAGATGACAAGGTATGGAAGCCTTACCTGCTGTCTGAGGGGGTCAGTGACTCAGCTTTCTCCTGGCTGTCCCCATTGTCTGTATTGATGGCTGTGGGTAGAGCTTGGCTGGCTGGCTCAGTCTAGAGAGGAGGAAGAAAGAAAAAATGCAAATGTTGACAACTCAGTCCCATCATGATCAGGATATAAGAATACTTGCACAACCACACAAGATGACCAGGGGACATTCAAGTGATGTCATACTACCTGTCACAGCCAGAGGTCACAGAGGTCACAGTTCATACTTGTGGACAAATGTGGTCTTTGACACTGGAAAAGAGTCAAGCAAGCAAAAGAAAAGGGGGAGTCTGTGTCTGGGGATGTGAGGGAATTGAGTTCACCGATATCTCTGGAAATTCCATCCACTCATGATCATTGCTTTGTATCGGCCGCTGGTTTGCCTCACTTCTTGGCTTGACCCTATTATAGGGGGGAGAAAATTTGTACAATATGTACCTCCTTATAAGTGACAGACTTAATTAATCGACTGATCTTAGATGCCCTCCTAAGAACGGTAGTACTGAGTAACGAATGGTGTTAATGAGTTCATTATGGAGGAAAACAAATGACCTACTACAGGCCGGAAATCCTCACAGCCCCCTCAACCTCATTATGTGTGTGTGTGTGTGTGGGGGGGGGGGGGAATCGTGTTCTACTATTAAACTAGCAGTAAAATCGAAGATGCACAACTAGAGCATTTGGGATTCTATATGATGGTCCCAAACCCCTCAGATCTGACGTGTGCACCTTTCGGGTCAACTGAGGCGAGATAAGTCCCGGCCTGAAGTTGACAGGCGCAGCTACACCATCAAATGAGACACAAGATCTTGTTGACTCCACTGAGATCTGGCTCTCATTAGCTCACTGTGATTGGCCTAATTGACAATGGACGTATTGTTCTACTGACAACATGGTCATGAGACCGTTAACAGAGGTACGCAGCAGGTATCACGGATGGGGAAAAATATAAACATTTGCTTTGCTTTCGTTTTTTCATTCTACATACTGTGACTGGGCTAATGAAACAGTCTGCGTGTGCCCTTTTTGTTTGTGTTTAATGACACATCAGCATGATCACGGCGATGCTGTGTCAAACACGGTAAGATACGTCTACACGGCAAGAAGAAGAGAGGAAAGAAAGCGGGACAGAAGACAGATGCAAGGAGAGAGAGAAAGATGACATACCTCCTGCTTTCTAAAATGCCATAGCCAGAAAGGATTTTTAAAAAAAAAAAAAGTTAATACTTGGAAGACGTCAAGATTCCAGCTGTCTTGGTGGTTGCTAGTGCTGCTGTTGCCGGGCGCACTGACAGACACACTGACAGACTGACACAGACAGTCACATGGTGCGAGAGAATCCCGCTCCTACCAGGCAGGCACCAGTTCAAGGTTACCAGTCACTGCTGATACATGTGCTAAGCAAGGTTACTGTCCCTGCAGATACGTCATGTACTAAGACCCAGACAGTGCTGCGTACTGACGTGAGCCGTGCACTAGGGGGTCACATCTTAGACTTGCTGACTCACCTCACCCACTACCTGCTGCCATCTCTCTCTCTCTCTCTCTCTCTCTCTCTCTCTGTCATACACACATCAAGATCTGCACTCCCTCGCCTCTCCCACCTCTTGATTCATGTTTGTTTATTTGCCTGCAAACATAATTATATACCATAAATGCGGGTGTGTTTTGTTGGGGAGACAAGGAACAACGAGGATAGGGACCAGAGGAGGGAGGGAGAGAGAGAGAGAGACAGACAGACAGACAGACACAGAGAGAGAGAGAAGCACTACATCATCTTATCTCAACATAATTCTCCGCAAAGAGAATTTTGTCCGCTTCAAAACTTAATAGGGTTTCCACTTTGTTTCGTATTCTCTCTCTCTTTCTGTCTCTCTCAGACTAACCTTCTCTCACGCCCACCGCTATCTGACGGCCCACATACGTGTATATTCAATGGTATTTTGAATCTGGTTCTGTTTATCTTTTCTCCTTGGCATTTCTTCTGTCCTGCCTTACCTTTCTTTTCTCTCCTTCTCCCTCCTGAACTTGTCTTTTTCTCATCGGAACTCTCTTTTTCCCTATCTGATGTTTTTGTCCGCCCCCCCCCCTTCTTTTTCCATCCATCCTTTTAATTCACACTCCTCCACCGCGGCTCAGACATTGTCTTTTTCCTCTCTCTTCCTATCTTCCACGCTCCCTCTATCCCATTTTCTGTCTATCCATCCGTCTGTCCATACTACGTCTGCCAACCCTTCTCTGTCTGATCTCACAGTTCTCTTCTGTCTTCTCTTTCTTCTACATTCCTTCTCTCTATTCCACTCATGATGCTCAAAGATTCGACGCTATCTCACACCAACTTTCTTTATCACTCACTCTCTCCGTTTGTATATTCACGCCCCCCCCCCCTTCCTCCACCTCCCCGTTCCCTCCTCAAAATTTAAAAAAAAAAAAAAAAGTTAAATAACAGACCTGTACGTGGCCCTTCACAAGAATGTCTGAACTTTTTTCACTGACCGAAATAACAGCGTTTTCGATGTATTTGTGTATATGGGGGAGGGGTTTTAAAACTCATCCCTTCTCCTGTCGGGGAAAATTTACCAGCTGCCCGGTTGTCGGGATTCCGACGATTGTCGGAAAAGTTACACGTCTAAAATAAACAATGGCATGCACTACTTTTTCAGAAGAGCCACTTGAAAGGCATGAACCAACGACACTGGCTGCTCCCTGTCTCTCTATCTCTCTAATAGGAAGACATGCAACTTGTTCTTATCACGATACGAACCCTCCTGCCCTGCCTCAAGCTGGCTCTTATCACCCCAAGACGTCAGTTTCTCTACCTCACCTCAAGATCACACCTGCTTGCGTCTATCTCACAGGTAGGAGGGACACAACTCTCTGCACCCACCAGACTTCCTTATCTCCCTTTTGCCTCCTACTCCGCCAACGGTTCTTTCTCCTGCCCTGATTTCAGGTCAAAGATCAACGGCTGGACGGGTCAAAATGACACTTACAGCTGGCAATGGCGAATAGTGTCACGGGCACTGATGACCTGCTACCGAGTCGAGGTATAACTTAGTAACTATGTTTGACCAAATTCCGAGAAAAATGAAGAAATCAATGTTGATACTAGGGTTTACCTTTGTATTTTAGGAAAAATACAGCTTTTGCTAGGTTTTGGCCTATTTTTTTCTCGAAAACTACTGTATAAATCGAAACAAGTGGTGAACACAGCATAAAGGGAGGCCCGTATGATCCATACATAGCATTATCTCACTTTTTCAGAAACTCAGAGTTACTAAGTTTTACCTCGGCACGGTAAAGTTGATCTCAGGGCATTAAAAGCCTGAGAGTCTATGTAAGAGAAACGTACCATCGAGCGATCAGGAAACAACATGAAACAATTGCAAGAAAATGACATTTGGAGAGTTGCCCTGCCAAGTGTGTAGATTTTGCGAAGCTTCATCATTTCAAAACAAAACTGACATAAGTGGTTCTAAGACGATTAGTATGTCAAGCAAACAAATCAACAGCACTCGATAATTTTGGTCCACGAGGAGTTGAACGTACGCTGAAGGAAACAATTATTCATGAATTATCCTTACATATTTAGCCCCATATATCTCTATCCCCCCCCCTTCCCTCCCCTTCCGACCCTTTCACCCATTCCACATGGATCACTCTAAATCTTGATATATCAATCCTCTTTTTAAGCCCTTTAGATCTAAATCTCTAGTCCCAACAGAGACGCACAGTTGCCTGGAAAAATACAATATACTAAATAAAAGTATATTGAATATTACTGTTAGATTAGATTGGTATCGACAGGCGAGAATATCACGAGGACGGGAGGAAACAAACAAACAACAAAAACAAACAAACAAATAAATAAACAAACAAACAAACAAACAAACAAAAACGAAAATAAAAATAAGCTCATGTAAAAAGTTTAGAATTTAACGATAGCTGGATAAATACACGCCAAGCCAGTGGCGTCTAAGAACAGTATGAATACACAGTGTGTCTCACCACAACTCCCCCCCCTCCCCACCCCCACCCCACTCCCCAGCACCATTGACCTTCTTCCTTTACCTGAACTTCTCCTCCGCCCCTCTCTTCAATACACACATTGGCACTCCAATTAAAAAAAAAAAAAGAGAACAGAAAGGAAAGTAAAGCTAAAAAAAAAAAAAATGCAGACGTCATTTAAAAAAAAAAAAAAAAAATTCAAAGAGAAAATAAAGGGTTCAGATCTCAAGCTCAGACAATTATAGAGGTGAAGAAGATCTCGATTGTTAATGATGCAATAATAACTGACATGTATCTTTCGACTCACGTTTGTGTTTCCTCTGTGTGGAGTTTGTCTGCCTGGCCAGGTCTGATGTATGTTGCATTTCCCAATCTCTGTGCGTCATCCTCACCACTTTTTCTTTTCTTTCGTCTATCTCTCACATGACTCTACATTAACCTTTTGAACATTATTAAACAAATGGAACAATACTAGTTTCACTCTTTGACTATTTAGAAAAAAAAAATGTTTCTAAGTTGCTGCACTAGTTTTCTCATAATGATTGGATGACGATCGCTGTCTGTCATTTAGAGCATGCAGTCCAGTAATAAACATTGGGTTGTGCTTCACTCCATTCATTTTCCGTCTACCACTGATATAGTATAAAGAAAAGACATATCCACCAAACCCATTCATTTTTATACTTTGCAATTTCCCTCTGAATTCTCTGTAATACTTATCAGCAATAAGGCAATTAATGAGCTTTTGTTTCACGATTTGTCTGGTAAAACATAGGGAGACAAATCATAATAAAGTGTATGGCATTGAAGATGTATGAAGGTAATAACGTCTTATATCCGGTCGCGTTTTGGGTGCATATGCATTAGTATAAAATGAAACGTATATTTGTATATGTAGGTGGTCTGTGTGCGAGAGAGAGAGAGAGAGACAGACAGACAGACAGACAGACAGAGGAAGCGAGAGAGAGAGAGAGAGAGAGAGAGAGAGAAATCATATAAATTATGACTTTGGAAACGTGGCCCGTTTTGATGTATTGGTGTCATTTGAATGTGTGCTCACCATCTACTGTCTCTCACTCCTTCGGAGAGGACCAGATGCCAGAGCACTAGCAGAGGACACTTGAGACATCGGGACAAACAGAAGAAGACATTTACACTTAGAGACCTAATAAGTCTTTGAGAGACCTATTGTACTGCCTTAATGATCTTCATTCCCCATTATCTTAATACTTTATCAGATGAAGATATTATCTCTATGATTCATGACCTGATCCAAAAGCACAGATCCACATGGCATCACTAGTCACTTCACCGCTTCTTTGTTTTCTCTTTCTCCCCCTCCCCCCTATCTCAGCTGCATAAAGTGCTAAGTTTCCTCCTTAGCCTTCAGTAAATTTGTGTTAATCCCCCTCCCTCTCTTCTCGATTCCATCTTTTCCCCAATTTGTTTTTCTTGTACTTCGAGTGATCAGCCTAGCCAGGTGTTTATATAATGTTTAAGTCTGACGTCACAAATACCATTAAACAATAGCAGATTTGCTCAGCTTCTTAGTGGTCTTGTTACATGATTGACGAGTTACTAATCGCGAGCTCAGTTCCTTGTTGTCCTATCTCCATATTTCTGGGCAATTTGGAGATGTATATGTCACGTGAAAAAGGGATAGTAAACCTACAATGTACTGTAGCCATTTTACCTATCACTTGCCTAAACAGGCAGATTTTGAAAATCATTTTGTCCTATCTCCTATGTACAAAAACAGTTGCTAAACACAACTCATCAATTTTCTCAAAATGTGAAAAATGGAGATAGGGCAACAGAGAACTGAGCTCACGTAATGTCGTTAGCGCCTTTCTAGATTTACCAACGGTTACATCACAGTGTGAGGGTTAAAAATTTACCATGGAAATGTCAGATTGCTCATTAATGTTTGCCATACCTTCCTGTCTGTCGAATTGACTCTGGTGTGCCTGTTAATGTGAGTGTGCATATTTGGAGCAAAGGGCGTTGTCTAGCGTTCTTTGACAAAACGCCCTTTCTTTAAAAAAAAAAAATTCTTTCACAGAAAAATCGCGATTTAATTGGACCATTTGACTGTTTTGAGGACTGAACTAAGTGCAATTTTTAAAATGAATTGGCAGGAAACTTTGTAGTTTAATATTTGTGGCGAATTATGTTTCAATAATCGAGGAAATAATTAAACACAGCGATGAAAAGGTCTTTATGAAAACCGTATCAGACCGTATTTTGTCAGAGCCCTTGTGTTGTTACCGACTATGGATTATTAAATTGGTCAGCCAAAAGATAATCAGATCTTCATCCCCCTCCTCGCCCAACCTTTCCACCGACGCCACAAAACCTCACGAAGAAGATCAATTAACCTCATTCCTTTCCTGGCCTCAATCTCTCTCTCTCTCTTTTTTTCTTTTTTTTTTGTGTCTGCTATTCTTCCCTAGAATCTAAAAATTCATGCGTTCGTGCTGACGTTCATGTTCTGAACAGGTTAATGAAGTCTAGACACGAGATGTTTAGATAACACGATCTTGCTCAGAATATGAAAGACAATAATTCAGACACATTCATGACAATGGCTTATTCAGCATTTCGTGGTTAGGCCTATCCCTATCCTACCCTTTCTGTATTCATCTCCTGTCTCCCCGGCCCTTCTCTCCCCCCCCCCCCATACACATACACACACATTTCTTTCACATGATCTCATTTAGGTTTGGAGGCAGTTTGAGAGCTAATAGCAAAAAAGAGACCTGACAGATCTAGTTACGAGTGCTAAATCCAGGTTTTAGTTACGCCATCTTGCTCAGAGCAAGGACTACTATTGAGGACACTGAAATGTCCGCAGAAGGACAATCACACTGATGTCATCATATAATCGTGATCGTGCTCCGACTTTTGTTTGTTTGTTTGTTTGTTGTTGTTGTTGTTTTACCCAATCTGGGCCACAAACAACATTATTAAAGACAGAGACAAGACATTTGAACAGTTTGCATGAACTAGATTTGTTTCGACCAAGGGAACGGCAGGAAATCCCCGTCTAATTTTAATAGAGGGATACAAACACTCCAAACTGTTCACTACAATTGACAAAGGAAACTGTAAAAACTGCACGGGACTGGTGACAATTGTTCTCGGATCTCGGGGTAGAGCGGTAACGAACCTCAGCGAGTGTTATATTAGTAGCAGGACGTACAAACCCTCCGCCGGGGATTTCCCGGTTTATGCTTAGTCGAGTATGACCTATTACATGTGCTTTACATTATCCATGATTCACTCTGGCTGGTGGGATGTTGCTTGGCATGGATACGAAAAGTTTAGAGAGTTAACTTGAAATTACTTTATATATCATCTGTCATGATCCCTTCCCACCTCCACTTCCACCGCCTCTTTCTTCCAAACCCGAACCTAGCCCATGTTGTCATGGTGGACTATTCATCCCCTCTCCAATGGTTTTCATTTTTAATTTGCTCTGGTGCATTAATTTGCACATTTTACAAGCCGCTTGTTTTGTCATTGGCATGTAAAGTGTTAAAGTATCAACTATAGCCCCTGGAGATGAGTGTAATAAAGTTACGGTTGGGGATTGCATGTAAGTGCTCCTGGACAGCCAGGTGGTTTTGTCATGTAGTTAACAAAAATCATTTTGAATCTGACATGGGCACAGATACATTTTCGGCCTCAAAAACCAACTGTGTGGATGGCAATGGTCTGCCTGAAGACATCAGTCAGTTAGCAGAGCTGAATTTCTATGTTATCTTGTCTTTCGTATAAAACGGCGAGTACATGTTGACACTGAGCAGTTCTTGGACAGGCACGTGAGACAAATAATAGCCAACTGAGTTCGTGCACAGACCTTGCCTAAAATTGCTCAGGCATCAGCACTTGAATTTGTGAACGCATGTGAACAAACGGAGCAATTTCTGAGCTTGTTTTGAGTACAGTTCTGAAGAGATACGCATGCTCCTTTGAGAGGATTTTGAGACACTTCCATCGTGAGTTGTTCTCTTTGCATTTTCCCCAATAATATTGTTTTGAGATCACAGCTACTTTTTTTTTTATGTTCGTAATTTATATCCGTTCCAGCTCTACAGGCCTTCAGAAGTCTGATGGTTTGAAGAGATGAGAAAAGCACGATAGAGTGAGCACCAATGGGAAATCATTTTGCAGATTATCTGCCCCTCCCAAAAGAGGGATTCATGTAAGAGAAGATCATTTTGACCAGTCCTATGACTTCCCATAAGCAATTTTAGCAAGCAATGTAAAGAGGAAAAAACTCTTTATTTCTTTTCATTCAAAAACAGCCCCCCCCCTCCTCCAAAAAAAAAAAAAAAAGATAAAAATATAACAATAAGAAGAAAATAGTCTCTTTATATCATATTTTTTTTTCTGGGATTTTTGATGCTGTATGTTTCAAGGAAAGGAAGCAAAAGTGATTTTTTTTCTCTTTGCACTACTTGTTCAATCCCTCTTTTGTCTGGTAAAGGAAGTAATAGGACTGAGCACACCAATCTCCCATTATCTTTATATTGTGGGTGATTTTTTGAATAATAAAATTTGAAATAATACAGTCACGATGTCAGTATGGAGAGTATTGAATGACAATAACTTCATAGATCAAATGAATTCTCAACTCTGTCGATGCAAATTTTAAGGCACCAAAAGAAGATCAATGAGAGAAAAAAAAATGCTAATAATATCAAAGAAAGAACTTGACAATATTCTGGTCTATAATTGGCACAGAGTGAGGTAAAAGGCAGCAATTTCAGTCAGATAGGTTGTATTCCTTATCTGGAACAAAGCATTTTGACTTAAATTAGGGAGAAAGACAAAACCTTTCCAGGAAAGAAATTCAGTACCAAGTATAACCAGCGAGTCTTTCACCAGATCGGATCCTCGATCCCTCTACAGTTAAAAACTGGTATTCCACAACTCCTGACAGGAAACCCATAGAGATAGCCCAGGGACGGTGGTTCAAATAGCTGACACATCTCAAGATTCATAGATTAGAACCGTCAAATGACCAAATAGACAGCCTGATGCAGTTTTATCTTAAAATCCATTCGTGTGTAAGAATGTGCATGTGAATATATATATTATTATGATTGAATTATCTATATTATGTCCGTGAGTGTATGATTGAGTGTGTGATCGATTATAACGTTTGCGTAAAGCCTGTGAAAATGATACAGTGTGTAGCTCCCAAGATTTGTTAGCACGTATCAATATCAATCCGTGTGTCTGTCCAAATGTCTATGAATGTATGTACGTATCTGTGTGTACTTATGTATGGTTTCAAGATCGATCATATTTATATGTGGGCTACATGATGATCTATTTAGTTATTACATTTATTTTGTTTCTTCACCGTAATCGTTTGTATGTGAGAATTTACATTATACATGAACAGAAATCTTTCTTGACTCTTCGGCACTCTCTCTGTGTCCAGCATGAAAAAAAAAATGACGTACTCTTCGCTTGTATCTAAAAGTACTCAGCATGAATGATCTAGATCTATCTCTTATAAAAGCAGGCGGATCACACCTTTACTGAACACACTAGCCTCATTTACTCCCTGCCCACTACTAACGTATACAGCTGGTGTCATGAAACATTTCAATCACGAAGTTTCAATTCGAAGAAATGTTGTTCTTTGGTACACGCCCAGTTGGCATTTGACAAATTTGTTATATTTTCATGAAAATTAATATAACTGTATAATAGAAATAAAAACGTGAAAGATTCCCCGTTACGCTGCGGAAAGTAGAGTTAAACTTACATCGATAAGCATTTTTCCTTTTTTTTTTTTTTCTCAGCAGATTCATGCATCATTATCGCCAGACTGTAATTTCTGTATTTCTTCTCACCAAAAATAAAACCCTGGCCTTAGATGATTGTCTCACGAGGGCGGAATATCATACGTAGATTACCGGTAATCGCTCTACACCATCGCTGAGTCAATGGAATAAAAGTTACGTTTGGGTGTGGTATCGCCCATCACCCAACGATCGCTGGTGGTAATAATTGTCACGTCGTCGCACTGTGTCGCAATCCTCAGTTGCCAAGTAGGCATTTAGAAGCGGGAGTTCTTTCAAGTCATCGTCATTATGCGGGTTAACAGGTAGATGAGCTTGAAATGTCAGTTGAAAGGGCGAGGCATCCTTTGTGAAACATACATACGCCTGGGGGGGGGGGGGGCCTTAAAATATTTGCATGAAACAATACGAGTTTCTGGTAAAGTGATATTGTGTTAAAATCCCATTCAAACACATTACTTTATCTTCAGACTCCAAAATGTGTCATCAGACACCGGGTTGCAAGGAGCTTCTAATTTTGTCTTTATGCTATAATATCCGTCATCTGGAAAGAAAATTCAAATGAAGTTTCAGCAGGCTTTGATCAAGTACGCAAGATTGATCTTTTTTGTCTCTCATAGAAAAATTAACCTCCTCACTTCATCTGTCGTATCTGCTTGATCTCTTGACGTTCTAGGGACGCATTCGCAGATGAGCTCACCAACCTCCTCCAACCCTCTCTGTCTATTACTCCTGTAGAAAATGAGCAGATATTTTCATTCCTGTCAACTCTCAGATGTTATTGTTTCCATCTCGACTTTTGTCCTCTGCCTCTGGGGCTGTCTATGACTGTGCCTTGCAAGGCCAGGACGATCGGGACACATGACAGTATCGTATTAATTCTAACGTTTTCTAAAAATGAGGAAATTTATGAGTGTGTGTGTGGTGGTGGTGGTGGTGGGGGGGGGGGGTTCTTTAAACGTTAAACCCCTTTTTTCTTTGGCATTCTTTGTCAGATTCTAGGTCACCGCTTGCTAGTTACAAGA
>JBCAUA010303411.1:23422-34969 GCA_038406235.1 Peronia verruculata | reverse complement strand
TGGTTGGTTGGTTGGTTGGTTGGTTGGTTGGTTGGTTGGTTGGTTGGTTGGTTGGTTGGTTGGTTGGTTCGTTGGTTTCCTGGCCAGCCCTTAGGATGCTGAGTGAATGTTATTGTGCTACACCCAGATGTGTAGTAATGTCATGACATGTCACTTCTTGCTATCTTTGCTCTTATTGCTCAATGACTGACATTTATATTTTATGGTCTCATTTCTTTGTCAATTTTTTATTGAAAGTAGACGGAGAGAAGAAGACAAATGATAATATGCACTATAGCCTGAAGAAAAAGCATCAGAAATTTTAGCCATGAAAATGTCTTGTGATATTTTACAAATGAGAGATATTATTTGGTTTGCCATGTGGGGTCTCACAGTGATTCTTTTAGTATGAAATAAAACAGAGATGATTGGATTTGGTACTTTATGTTTGTTTATTTTATTTGTTTATTTATTATTATTATTATTATTATCATTACTATTATTTTTTGGGCTTTTTAACGTGTGACTTGGGTAACTCTCAATCTGTTGAGTTTGTTTCTGTGGAAGTAAATTTAATATATCTTTTATTATTATTATTTCTGTCTTTCTAACTATTCTTTACTTTCCAAGGGTATGTCCTGCACTGCTAACTCAATTTATTCTCAACTACTTTCATCGACGTTTATGTTGTTGTTGTTGTTGTTGCTATAACTTTTTTATGACAAGTTCCCATTTTCTTTGGGTTACAGCTATTCGTTTGAAAGAATAGTCAGTTCTCAACGTCACCTCAACAACAGGATGGCATTTATTTGAAGAAGAGGAGAAAAAAAAAAAGAAAAAAGAATGTAGACAGTTTAGAAAAAAAAAGATGGGAAAAGATGGAAACGGAAAGGATGGGGACGGATTGGTAGAGATGAAAGAGAGAATGGGAGCGTTAGAGAAGAGACTAAAGACAATTAAAAGGAGAAGAAAAATAAGACAAAGAGATTGACACAGAAGATGATGTTCTAAAGAAAAAAAAAGGGGGCGGGGGGAGAAGAAAAAAAGAGGAGAGAGAGAGAGAGAGAGAAGTGGTGGTGGAAAGAAAGCAGGAAAATGAGAATGGACGCGGTAGGTTTAAGGGGAGGGAACTCGACAAGCATATTGTGAAACATCATTGAGATGTACATCGATTATCTCCACTTCATTTAATCCCTGCTCTTTTAACCTGTACTCTTCGACGTCACTACATTCTTTCTTTCTTTCTTTCTTTCTTTCTTTCTTTCTTTCTTTCCATTTCTTTCTTTCTTTCTTTCTTTTCTTTATTTCTTGTGTCGTATTACCTATTGTTATCCTACAGGCGCCACCCACCCATCCACGCCACTTCAGTTCGAGTAAGTTATCTTTCTATAACAGCACATTATGGGAGATAACAGGCTAGTCAATGGGCCCATAAACTCTGTCCTCATGTTGTCACATCTGTCAGATTCTATATCTCTTCAGGGATGTGACATCAGCCGTGGGGTCAAGGTCATTAAATGCACGTATCAGCCAATGACTAATATCTATATAACCATGTACTTCGTAGAATCAAAGTTAATGACTAGATATACCGTCGATCTATTCCTAGACTAATTTAAATTTTGTCGCAATGTGCATAATATATTATGCTTGGAAATTATAATAAGTTTAATTTACGGAATTGCTTGGACTAGATTTAGCTTTGACTCTTATCACCATGGAGAAACAGAGATCCTCATTTGAATTTTAAGTTATAATCGAGACACAAAGATGACTAATGTAGCAATGTCTTGGGGTGAATGTCATTTATATATATTATATGCATAATTTTTTTTTTTTTTTTAGCTTGACTAGGTTTATTGTTTAGGAAAAAATGTTCCCTAAAACTCAAAGCCATTGATTTCAATAGAAAAATGCCTCTTATTTGCTGCTATGATCGGGATAGGGTCGAAATGTCGTTTTTAAACAAAGGAACAATAAAGTAAACGAGAACAAACCAGTACAACAACGGGTAAAAGAAAGAAACATAAATTAGGTTTACTTTGTCATGTATCGGCACATTTGTAATCTGTGTCTATGATTCTGATGAAAAACGAGCGGGTCTTTCTGCAATAAAGTGATGAAGTTGGATGAGGACAAAATAGGGTCTAAATTTGACTGTAACTCCAGTGTTGTTGTTTTTTTTTTTTTCGGTTTTGTTTTGTTTTGTTTTTTGGTTTTGTTTTGGTTTTGGTTGGTTTTTGTTTTGTTTTGTTTTTCTCTTTTACGCAGTCAGCCTCATTAGATCTACATCACTAAACAGATTAAGAATAATCAATTATAAGAAACAAAAATATTTACAAGGCTAATAAATAACTAATGCGAAAAGATTGTAAGAATGAAATGAAAGTGTACAAAAAAAAGGCTAAAACACAAACAAACAAACAAAATGGTTATTTTTAGATGAGGGCGATGAGAAAATCAACATTTAAAAAAAAATTAAGAACAAACAAACAACAACAATAACAACAACAATGACAACAACAAAATAATGAGAGGTGAAAGAAGTTTTAGACACTAAAGCAAACACTTCGTTCTTTTTGTTTTGTTTTTTTTAGATTATCTCGAATGTCACTAACACTTTACAGAAATGTCTTAGAATAACGGACTTTCAATCAACAACTTACTTGTTACACCAGAACAAGGAACGGCAATCTGTGGGAACTCAATATTATGTTAAAAACTGAATTAACCGATAGTGCTGACTAAATATTTGAACGATTTTGGTTCTTTGTGGAAATAACGGAGGGAAAAAAAATAATAAGCTTATTATCATTATCATGATGACGATACTGATGAGTTCTGTCCCTCGAGAATTATTCTTTTTATGTTCATTCTTCTCATTGTTCGTGAAAGTGTGTAGTAATAATGAGGAACGGAGAGCTGAAAGGAAGTGCGTAAAATACATAAAAAGAGCGAGGCGTATCAGTAAAAGATGAGAGTTTGCAACATGCAAATAATCACTTACAATAACAGTCACTGTTAACTGATTGTGAATTATTCGCAGTTGTCAAAGATAATAATTCTATATTAAACTGTCAGTAAATTAATTAAGATTATATCTATTATTAGTGATCACTCAGTCTGTCCTTATTGCCTATTGGACTGTTGGACCATAATATCTGAATACTTATTTTGAAAAGATTTACCCGGAAGTGGGGCTTAGGTAGCTTCGTAATGGCTGACACAAAAAAGAAAACATAAACAAAGTTGTGCACTCCCTTTTCTAGATGTGTAGCTTTTGGATAGGAGACACCTAAACAATGTCAGCAGGTGGAAATGATCTAGTCCCGAAGGAGAAAGGAGAGCCGAAAGAAAGGTAAGTATTGTTTGTCTGTATTCTTTCATCCTTATTTCTCGTTCTCGATCCAATCCAACACTCAACAGCGCCAATACCCCCTCACATCCTAGATCTATAAAATCTATTTAGCTCTAGATTCTAGATCTAGTCCCAGCCGCAAGGGAACGCAGTGGCTCTGTGGTATGGTGTCTGCTCATGGTGAAAACAGACTGGGATGGACTCGCAGGTCCTGCATTGGGGGATGGAAGGACACGAACATCGAAAACTGCAGTTTTTCCAGTGACTCAACGCAGGGCTCGACAATTTTTTTGTTAGAGCTTGCCCGATTGGGCAGGCCCATTCCAAAGTAACTTGCCCGAAGCCTGCCCGAGGCCGAGGGGTCATGTAATTACAATTGATCATTACTATTATATTACGGGTACAAATTACTAGAAATACCATAACAATATACAGCTTTGAGGTGAGGCTGTGCACAGTAGAGAAAGTGAGAATGCCAACCAAAGTGAAACAAGCAAATGCGAACAATGAATGTAAACTGTAAAGATAAAGCTGGTAAAATGGATTAAAATAAAATTAAAGGAAGCAGTAACACAGGCTCATGTTGATGTAGGCTCAAATCAGCTAGACGTGACTGTAGGCTAAAAATATAGCATCGTTGGCGTGCTCTTCTCTCTTTCTCTCTCTCTCTCACTCTCTCTCTCTCTCTCTCTCTCAGCATTTCAATTAAAGGACAGGATGTACCGGCTACCGGTACTGACAATACACCCAGAATTTAGAACTTGACCGACCGGGCAGCGGCTTTTCAGACCTGCTTGCCCGACAGAAATTCTTCTTGCCCGGGTTATCGGGCAGGCGATTTGTCGAGCCTTGACTCAATGATCCCCAGGCTTCCTATGGCTTTCTGACAACTAGCCTTCATGAGTAAGGGCAAATATATTTTGGAGGTCCTGTGTGTACGATACACAGTTAGAGAACCCTTGGCAGTTTAAAGTCCATGGAAGAGTAGGCTGAGTACCGCTGTCTGGGCAAAGTTTCCCACGAAATTTCTCGGCAAAAATTAGCAACTTTTAAAAGCCGAGATAATCCTTCTTTCTAGGATTAAGAAAAACAACATAGTTCCGTTACAGACGGCCAGATACTGATTGAGATGTGTTGTTGAGTCTACCCTACACCCATGGCCCCTTCGCTGAATCCTACCATTGTATGCTGTCACTCCTGAGATCACCCTTGCTGTCACACATGAGTTCACAAACCTGCTTCTTCCTGAATCACTAGAGCAGAGCCTCATTCACATTTGCTTGCAGAAATCTTTTGTGTGTCACTATTAGATCTGAACTCTTAATTGTATACACCACTGCAATGCAGTGTGTAGTAGCCTGGAACTTTGCCAAGGCTTGGCAGTTGGAGTGAAGAAATCATTAAAACCATTGCTTTATATTTTTTATCGAGCACCTTGTGGGCATTTTCATTCTCTTCTTCATGTGCCAGGTCTGTTGCAGACATCGGGGATCATGGCCTTCCATTCCTCTCTGTTCTCCTGATGAGTTCATTGTTGGGGGATTCTTTTCTTGTTGTGTAGCTATTCAGACTGTCTGTGTATTTTGTGTGTGGTCTTCCACTGCCTTTGGTTCCACAAATTTTTTAACACAATAGTTGTTTTTTCCATTCCATCAGCTCTGTTTATGTGCCTAAAAAATTGTAGTTGTCTTTTTCTGATGGTTTTGAGTAGGGATCTTTTGTATCCGGCCATTTTCATTACTTCTTCATTTGACTTCTTCTCCGTCCATGATACTCTCAAAATGCGTCTGATATACCACATCTCTGCTGCTTCAAGTCTTCTTTCGAGGTCTTTTGTCAGCGCCCAGCATTCACATCCGTACAGAAGGATGGACCAATATGTAGGCTTTCAGAGTATTGACTTTGGTGCTGAGTCTTGTATTTCTTTTGGTAAAGATGGACTTCATCTTGGTGACTGTGTCTTTAGACAAAGTGATTCTCTTCTTTATTTCTGTGTCGCATTTGGCGTCTGAAGTTATTGTGAAGCCCAAGTATTTAAAGGTGTTTTATTCTTTCCTCTTTGCGCATTTTCATTAACTTCTAGTAAACTAAAACCAGCACCACAAATTGTCATTCAAATTTGTCTCTAAATAATGTGGCATGACATAATATCAGTACTGGTGTCTAAATATTTCTTTCAAAACAGCTCTTTTAAATTTTATTCGTTTTCAATATTATTCTGAACTGAACAGGTTGAATGAAATATCAACTTCATTGATCTTTAACCGAGTTTTCATGTTACAAATAGTTGATAACAGTAGTTCAGATAGTGAATTTTTCGTCAGATATTTCTCTTTTTCTTTTTTTTTCTTCCCCGCCCCCCCTTATAATTTTGGGAGGAACCAAATGACTTAAGGTTTTCACAGTTCATGGAATAAAATTAATGGCTGCTGGTCAAGGTAGTTGACAAAACAAGCAGAGCGTCTACTCAGTTTAAGAATTGTTATTTGATTATTAAAAGGTGAACACGTCTCAGGATCAGGGTGAATGGAAATCTATGGTATCAGGTATGTCTAGGTTAGGATGATAGATATTATGATGGTGGTGTGAAATAATTGCTCTCACAGCAGACTGGCTCTCTCACTTTATCTACTGCATTGTAAATCAGTATCTGACTCTGGTGATTACAATGAAGATTATAATCCTGTAATACATTACTTGCATGTGATATGTTAATAAATTCATTTCCCCCAGTATAGTTTGAAAAAGCTCTTCGAAAAGTAGTAAAAACAAGTATCAAATGAAATAGATAATACACCAGATTAAATTTGCACCTGAAAGCTCAACCATTCAATCCACCTCTCCTGCTTTCTTCAACCATTCCTCGTATTTTGTCTCTCTCACAGAGTATATTTTTTTTACTGATAAATGAAGGGAAAGAAAAATGAAAGAAAGAATTTAGAAATTATCGGGTTATTTCCTTTGCAGTTGTCAGCCTATTACCATTTCTCAGAAGCATGTCAAGCTTTATTAATGAAATGTTTGTCATTGATGTAATTTGTACAAATTACCCTCTGTCCATAACACAGAATTTTTTTCTTTGTAAAGTGATTGCAGGTGGAATAGTGTGAAAAATCATTTTATATAAATGTATTTCACTGTGATATTATTATTTCCATCTGTTTTCAAGCTAATTTTTTTTTTTTTTTGTGCGTGTGTTTTTCCCATGGTATTTCATTTGATGCTAAGTTGTGGAAGTAGCTCATCTTTTCGCGTCATTGTAATTCTGTTTCCTGACTTTCAGTCCCGAGAGAAAACCTATCCTTTCATGTGATTGTGTATTTCTGTAGAAGTTTGTCTTTTGCATGTTAAATTATAGAAAATAATATTTGAATTCCAACTGCCTAATTTGAAAACTGTGAAGTGAAATTTATGTCATGAAATTTCACCAAAAGTTGAAACTGAAAAAGAGAAAAAGCACTTCAGAACAAATAGAAAATTAAAAAAACTTGGTCATGTCAAGAACTTTTCACTGGTGTTATGTATATAGTAACATGTGAAACAAAATTCTCTGTAGAATCCTGTACTTAAGTAGATAATATTTCAGTATTTTATGTCCCACACAGCTCAGAACAAGATGCTGCTTCGCTGTATGTATGGCAAGGGTTCACAGGAAATATCGGTCTCACGACATACGATATATGTAGGAGAATCAACATCACAGATGTTGCCTTTGGTAGCAGTCACACTCTCTTCCTGGCCGAGGATGGCCAGGTTTTTGTCAGTGGCACAAATGAGATGGGTCAGCTTGGGATTGGATCACAGGACTCAAAAGTTGTGGAGGAGCCAGTGAAAGTCAGCGGATTGTCAGGTGAGTGTCTGAACTTGTGCAAATATATATATGAGAATTGTCATTGTGAAATCAGGCACTCCATCAAACTGAGCCGCCCAGAGAAATTACATGTTTTTTCAACAGTGAATGCATTTCTCATGTAAATTTTTTTTCTTCACCAACCCTTCTATATCAATCTAAAAATGCATTTCATAGTTCAATTTATTGAAAAAGATAGAGTAAAAGCCCAAAAATTGTAATTTTGTGGCATGGCCTAACGAGGATTAATAAGGATTTAAGTGATCAGCCATTTTCTCAGTAAATTCAGCTGCAATGATAGGTCACCCCTTTCATCCTTAAGTACCAGTATCTCACTTCTGCTTAAGGTAGAGCAATAAATTTTTTCACACTCATTGAACGGGAAATGAACAATCTTCACAGTGATGCGTCTAACAGTACTAACACCATATGCTCAAAATTTGACAAGAGCCTGATTTCATTGTGTCACGTCCATTTTGATTTCAGTACTGCAGTGACTTGTAGTATAATTACCAAACACCAGCACATGTCATCTCTTGGTCAGATCAAAGAAGCACGTAAAATTCACTTGCACCATCATAAAAATGTGGCAGAAAAGGAGCGATACTGCAATCTTTTAACTGACATTAACACAGGACTGTTTTTTTGTTTGTTTTTTTTCTTAATGAAGATTTTTTCATTCTTCTAGAACTGACTCTTGAATTTCAGTAAAATGAACAGTAAAATGTGTTCCGTTTTTCAGTGTCTGAATAAAATAAAAATACAGGTAACAATGAGATTGAAAACTGTATGTAATAAATTTTATTTCCTCTTTAGCAATTGAGATGTGATGCTTATGTAATTTGTGTAGGTTTTATTACACAAATTTAAGCCATCTGGGCACCAGTAGTATCTCTTGTCTTATTTCCTTGATTGTTTTATTTAAGAACTGAAAAGCAAGAAAGACCTGCTGAGGTGTGTCTCACTTTCATGAAATGTTATGTTAACCTTTTTAAGGTGTTGCTACTGCTGTTGCCTGCGGGAAATGCCACAGTGCTGTTGTCAACGATGAAGGCCAAGTATTTTGTTGGGGATCCTCCAAGGAAGGACAATGCGGAACTGGTAACATGGAGATTGTCACAGCTCCGACAGAGGTCAAGGTGGAGATCAACGAAGGTTTCTGTGAGCACGGGGTGCCTAAGCCAGCCACTGCTGTAGCTGTCAGCTCTGTGGCTTGTGGTTCTGCCCACACTTTGGCTGTTTCAACTGGTAACTCACTCATTGGTTGGAGTATATTATCACTGCTGTCAATCATTTACACATAAAGTAGTGGCCAAAATCTCTGCATTAAGTACATGAGTACGCCTACAAAACAGTTATGCATGTTTTGTGCTAACATATTTTTTCAATCTTTTAAGCTGCATCTGTTAAGCATCTATCATAATATAAAGCTAGCGTTAAAGTCTAGTGACTATTTCTTGATATCTGCTTTCTGTTTGCTTTTATTCTGATTTCTTTCATTCATATCTCAGATTGAAATTTTGATAATTAACCATCCTAATTTAATATGTTTGTCATTTCATAATGGATACTCAACTATGTGTCTTTATATCCTAAAGTCATTGACAAGGCAATAGATACATAGCATTCATAAAGATTTTTTAGGGGAAGGAGCAGGCCATGTAAGATGGACTGCTGACAGAGAAATGAAGGACTGTGATTGCCAACATCAATTGATAGAACATGTAAACATCTATAATGATGTTTATCATGAAATTCTGATGTGCCAGTAGATAAAAATTCAGATGAACACACAAACAGCGACAGAAATGTTGAAGTGTGGAATGTATTTTAAAAAATTTTTTTTTCCATTTGAATCAACAAAGAGTGATAATGATTTACCATAGTCTCATAGGCTGTGATTGAGAGCAACAGAGATCTGTAACTGCTATCTCCTATCTGCCATCCCAACATTTGTCACAGGAAAGATCAATGTCGATAGTGATGAAATGCTCTATTTTGTCCAGATGGTGAAGTGTGGGTGGATTTACAATAGTCATAGTGATGTAATACACTATAATGTGTAAGGATTGTTCCTCTGTGTCCCCAGATGGTGAGGTCTGGGCCTGGGGAAGTGGACCACAGCTGGGGCTGGTTGAACTCCTGCATGCCATGGTCCCGCGGAGAGTGGACACCCTGATAGGTCAGCATGCCATAGCGGTATGCTGCGGAGAAAAACACAGTATGGCCCTGGTACTCCGAGGCGACAAAGGAGCCTCTCGCTCATCATCGCCACTGAAGACAAAGGGTAAGACAGAGGCTAAGTCTGTACAGGAGAACAAGCATTATCCATCCCGGTGCAGCGTGTGCAACAAAGAGATTTTCACTTACACAGATACCAGTGATATGTGTATTATTGACACCCTCCATGACTGTAATGTTAATGACAATGTTCGGAGTGTGGATTCCACCATCATTGAAGACGTATCCACATCCAGTTCTTCAAATGATATGACTAAAAAATCGTCCTCGGCTACACCAGAGGAAGGGGAGCAATCAGTGCCATCTATTGAAACAAAGGAACAGACTGTTGAGGGAACGTGCCAGGACAAAGCTGGGGGAGAGAAGGATGAGGAGAAGACAGGAAATGAAAGTTTGTTAGGTGACGCAAGCCTTCTAGAAACTTCTGCATGTGAAACAAGCATGCTAGTTGTATCAGGAGAGGATCCGTTTGACCCCAAGGATGGCAATACCAACGCCGAAGTCACGTCAAATGAAGCAGTGAGTACCAATACAAAAGGCTCTCCAACTCCACCGCTGGGTGACCACAAAGATGAGGCTGTCACTCAGAGTGTTGGAGAGAGTGCAAAAATTGCAGACAGTCCAGAAAGAGTGAAAATGACCAAAATTGAAGAACCTGAGGAGGAAGGGGGTGATCTTGATGATGTGGTCTGGAAACGACGCTCAGAGACAGAAAATGTCGATGATGGTAAGTTCTGTGTTGTCTGCTTTGTTGTTCTTTCAGTGTTTCCGTTCAAAGTTTATAAAATTATTTATTTGGATTGAAAGTCTGTATCTGGAAGAATCAGATATTGAAAGATGCTCGCATATCCCCCCTTGCCTGTATCTCTCTGCAATACCCAGTGACAGCGGACAGACAAAGTGAACTGAAACTGAATTATATGTGGAAGAGAAGATAGAAGCTGTAGCATGAAAGAAATAACAGAATAGAAGTCTGAGGAGCAGAAACTATAAATGCCATTTTGGAAGCATCACCATTGACTATCTTTTAACAATGTAATATAAAAAAGTGAACTGTGATATGAATTCATCTCCATATAGTTGTCAGAGTTTTTGAAATATATGACTCCTGTGTGGAAGTTCATTACCAGTTTAATATTCATCTACTTTTTTGTCAACTGTGCTGGTTGTAAATTATTCCCATTTTATTTAGCCCATCTGCTGCGACACTTCTGCAGTGCTGTGCTGAGCATCAGCAATATGGTTGGTCTCCCTCACTGTGTCCACTGACTACCCCCACCTGCACTCAGTCCCCCCACTTTGTGAGGGCCAACCAGGAACCATCCTCTACTTTCTCACAGGCCATCAGATATGGCAACTGTTATCAAGTTTTACAAATTGTTACATGAAGAAGTAGATTATAGGGCTGATTTGGAATGTCAGCATTTGGTCATCTACTAGTCATCAGCTTGAGGCGCCTATCAAAAGATTCTGTGTATCCATGTGTTATCAGGGATGTTAAACTTCCGACTTTAGTCGGAATTCCGACTTTTTGGGTCGTCGCTGACTTTCCTACTTTTAGCCGATCAACTGCCGACTTTTACTGAATCCACGAGACAAACGCGGTTTTATAATAATTTGAGATACAATTTTCCTACGATGACAATGAAAACCGGAAGTACGAATGAGTTATTCTCATACCCGGGACGATAGTCGATAGTTGGACTGTCCGGCGACTGTTTGGAGATCGAAATCGAAGTTCGTAGTGGGTAATTTTCTCACATCCGACAACATGCAGTCGCGCAAGAGTTGTTGATAGAAAATCAGCACTTTGGAGAACTGACAGAATATCAAATAATGTAAGAGGGCGGCTGTTCGCGGTCTAGATCTAAAGATTCTAGATCTAGGCTAGATCTAGATCTAATCTAATTGCGCATATGTTGATTATAACGACGGCACTGCCCGGGGGGATTTTTTTAGTTCTTGGAATTTCCACATGTTACATAATTTTATAGTCCCATCCCAGAATCTTGTGAAAAGTTGCAAACTTCTATAAAAACAGTGAAAACTAGCAATCCCTTGATTTTCTAGTGTCTTACCTAACTGGAAGGGGGGGGGGGGGGGGGGGGGGGGAAAAAGA
>JBCAUA010303411.1:9422-23412 GCA_038406235.1 Peronia verruculata | reverse complement strand
CCCCCCTCCCCCCCCCCCCCCCCCCCCCCCCCCCCCCCCCCCCCCCCCCCCCCCCCAAAAAAAATTTTCCAACTTTTTTGTGACAACAGTTTCATATCCCAGTATTATGTTGGTCAGTATTTAGAGAATTAAATAATAAAAAAAGGAGATGATTGGTGGTGGGCTGACGGTGATGCACCATACATGTAGCACATAGAGACTGATCTGTGGATGTATGTCATACTGTTGTTGGCAGTGGTTACTATCAGTTCACAATGATACAACTCTTACTTTTGACTTTTTTTCTCCATTTGATGTACCTTCCAACAGAATTAGCAGCCCTGGAACACAAGAAGCGAACCCGTTCCCCATCTGTCACCAGCGTCAAATCCTTGAATCTGTCCGGTGCTATGGAATATTTGAACAGACAGTTTGAAGATGAAGACATACCGCAGCCAAAAGAATCGCCTGGAAGGGAAAGCAAGAGGGGAGAACAGGAGGCAAAAGCCACTGCAAAGGAAGAGAAACCCGCAGTCTCCATGGGCAGCATTTTTGGTTACTCTTCAAACATGATGGCACAGGTTAGCCAACACAAGTCTCTTCCTTTATCTTATTTTTCATCCAGACATCTTTTTGTCTTCCTTTTCTAGAAATCTCCAGAACTCTTTCATCTGTTTTTTGTGGGCTTTTTTTTACTTCCTCCTTTCTTTCCATTTTTTACTTTCTTACAATATTTGTATCAGTTTGTCATTATTACTTTTTTCTGTTCACCCTCAGGATCAATCCTTCTTTTTGTGTTCTAGCTCATTCACATATTTAACTGAATGGCTTGTTGTGTCATTGCAGTCAAAACATGTTGTGCTGAGTTTTTTTTAAATACATAATTTGATTTGATTTTGTCATTTGAGTTCTGTCAAAGTTGGCCTGGAAAGGTTTTGAATGCAAAGTATACAAAAAAAACGTAGAATGATGGAGGATTTATTTGTTCTCTGCCAAAGATGAAGTCAGCAACCAGTCGAGCTTTCACCAACATTCAATCATTCTCCATGTTTGGGGACTCCGCCGACACGGAAGAGGAGAAAAAACATCAGGCCTCAAAGGAAGATAAAAACATGGAACTGGCCAAGGTCAAGCCAGACACGGGCAGCCAGAGGTCACAGGGGGCAGAGAAACCTGGGAAGGTCAAGAGTGAAAGTTCATCACCATCTAAAGAGAAACCTTCTCAGAGCTCCACTGTGTCACAGAGTGGAGGTGCAACCATCAGTGCTGGTAAAAGTTCTTGCACTATTTTTCACCATCAGTACTTGATACTCATTCTCATATTTGGGCAAATAATGATAAGTGCAAGTACATATTTTTGCATCAGTTTAATTTTTTTGCCTTCCATCATTCTTGCTAGGCTCTCTTGAATAATTTTTAAAAATATAGCAAGCATCCTTCTAGCTTAAAAGATAATAGTAGTGCAGGTAAATGTCACAGCATGAGTTTTATTTTGCTATCAGAATTTGATCATAAATGATCGGCTATTTTCTCGATAAATTCAGCTGCAACAACGGGTCACCCCCGTCATCTTTATTTGTTAATATCTCAAGTTTTATTCAAGATAGAACAATTATTTTATCACACAGAAAGGAAATGAATAATCTTTACAGTGATACCAATAACCCCATATGCTCAAAATTTGACGAGCACCTGATTTCATCATGTCGCATCTCATTTACCCCATGACTATCATCTTTGCAAAGCCATTGTTAAGTGCAGTAGCAGATATAAAAAAAAAAATGAAAATTGCAATTATCAAATGTCATTGAATTTCCCATTTTTGTCTTGTTTGGTCTCTCAGCTGAAAGAAAAACAAAAGCAAATACCCAGGACATTGTGTTTGGTTCCGATGCAGAAGAGGCAAGAATTACCAAGTCTGGAACCTTCATGGAGTGGACGAGAGAGATGTCGGCTGTAGACGAAGACCCTACCAGCCTCAGCAAGGATTCTGGCCAGAGGTCACTGCGCACCATCGAAATGCAGCAGAAAAACTTGTCAAGGGCTGCACTGTCCAGCACCTCAGGTAAACTTGTATGTTAGGCTTCAAGTTTTTCAGTATTTTGGTATTTAGTTATCTCTGTGGTGGGGTGGGGCGTAATAAGAATGTTACTCAGTTTGATGAGAAAAATGATTGTTTTCCAGGAAGGATTCATATTTTAATTTGCAACAACAGTGCAATATGTCCCTAGGAGAATGAACCGTTAGAACAGTTGTTGACAACAAAGTCAGTGGATACCTTTACGTTTGAAGTAAGATTTTGTTTCGGACCGCTGACTTGGTAGTGGAGATGAAGCATCTGGGCCATAGGAATTTTCCTGAAGTCTTGATAGATAGTCTTCGGTGCCAACAGAGTTTCCATCTTATTTTAGGTGCCATAAAAAACTAAAGCACAAATTGTTAGATTTGAGACATTTGGGATTCAACATGGCATGCCCCATTAATAAATGTTCATATGTTTGTTAGAGTGATCTTCAAAAATGTTTATGCTGTCAGAAGTGGATTCAGTTATACATCATCCACATTCTGGTGCAAAAAAGTACCATCTACATAGATCATAGCCAACAGACCAGAAATAGTGAGCCTGTCAGAAATCTGTGAAATATTTTAAGATTATTTATTTCAAAATGTGAAACAGTAATTCATTTGATTTCCCACAGCTATTCAGTGACTGAAGCAATGACTCAGTAAGTTTTGTGTTGATCTGGAGATATAAAACAAAAATTCACATCAGGTCATTTATTGGAGATGGTCTTAAAGTCTTTCTGTCAATGTTCTGTCAATGGGGCTTTAACTTGTAAACTCCCCAGCAGAGATTCCGACACCCACAAGCCCACAGCCACCAGTGGTGACAGCCACAGATGTGTGGGTGTGGGGGTCAAACGGTCAAGGTCAGCTAGGACTTGGAGATCAACTGGAGAGAACACAGCCCACACTGCTCAAGTTTTTCACCGGTAAAGTTTCAACTTCTTCTTTCCTGTGTGCTCACATTTCATCCTTCCTTCCCATCAGCTGGGCCCATTGATCACTGGGACAGTCCCTGATGACATGTACAACTAGACTCTGCCATCAGTTTGTGAACTCAGTTCTCTGTTGCCCTTTCTCCATTTTTCATATTTTGAGAAAATTGATGAGTTGTGTCTAGCAACTTTTTTGTACATAGGAGTTAAGACAAAATGATTGTCAAAATCTACCTATTTTGGCAAGTGATCGGTGAAATGACTACATTATATGGTAGATTTTACTATTCCTTTTCACATGACATCTATGTCTCCAAATCGCCCAAATGGAGATAGGAAAACAAAGAATTGAGCTCGTGAGTTGCAGCCCCTACTGTCTTATATGAGTCTGTATAGTTGAGACCTGTCCATTCTCTGATGTATTAGCCCATTCTATGCCTGCCTTGCCTTCCTCTGTGAGAATCACTTGTGACACAATCATATCGACTTAATTTTTCTTGTTTTAATTGTAGTCAGAAAATCTTTGAGTGGGCTGTTAGCCTGGATTATTATTGTTCACATTTCATTATCATGCTGACATTAGCTAGCACAGTGGTCTTTCTGTCAGATTAGCAGAGTAACTATGCATTAGTATCAAAGATAAAGTAGGGACAACTTTTTCTCCTTCGCTGTCACATTGGTATGGCTTTTAGCCTCAAGTGATTGTAGAAAAAGACTGCTACGATTGTACCACACTGATATGCTGAACTGTGTGCAATTAGGCAGGTCGTTCTGTGACATTTGCAGAGCTTGCATTGGTATAGACAATAGTAGCCACCTGTTTTTTTCCCTGTGCTGATATTAGTATGACTGTTTTTTAGTTGTATCAGAATGGACACTGAGGCAGCAAGATTAGCAGGCAATGTCTTACTGAAACACAGACAGTTAAGGCAGTCTTATATTGGCATTCTTGGGGGATGCATCAGAAAATATGGCATAGGCTAACCAACATGATAGAGTATGCAGCTGGAATCTTTCTGATTGGTTTGTATAGGATAGATCTCCTGCCTGAACTTGCAAACTTCAAGTGAAGTATATGGACTCATGAATGGGTAGGAGGAGCACTGACTGATAGTGAGCCATACCTGTACTGACTGAAATATTCGACTCGATTCATCATCTCCATAGTGAAGACTCTGCTACTTGGCAATGTGGAAGCAGCTGGATTTTAGCTGTGCAGTTCTGAGAATTGATTAGGCAGGAAAAGTGAAAGAAAGATTTGAAGAGAACAATAAGTGCTGTACCATGTGTTGGATGGCATTGCACATAATGGAATAGCCAACAGGCAAAGATAGTGATTCTGGACACAAGTTATCAAAGTCAACAGTAATACCTCTGATCAGACAATAGCTTGGTAAACCGTAGTTCCTCACATGTTGATTCCTCCTTTAATTGCTTAGAGCGTAAGCAAGAAATTCTGAGAAACGATACCAAGCTGCATAAACTGGTTGCTCAGATTTTGCCAGGATAAAGTACAAAGTTTGAATGTCTGTAGAATGGACCTACAGCTTGGTCAGGGAAGTGTGTCGGAGACAGACGAAATGATATAAGTAACACAATCTCAGCTGTGAAATAGCACATTTTTCATTTTATGGTTTTGTAATGAGGTATTTCAGTGTCAGACACATGAAGGAGGAAACATTGCTCATGTGTGGGTTTTTGTTATATGGTGTGAGTATCTCTGAATGGTCATCATTGGTCATGTGCAGAATATGTACACAAACTAGTGTGTGAGTGAAAATCTCACAACTTTGTGAACAGGGGGGGGGGGGGGGAATAATTCACTCCACCAAGTAAACTTGGCGCAGTAAGTGTATCTGTACATGTCTTAAAACATTTCATGTCTTGAACAAAAGTAGATTTCTGTCACCGTGATTCATGTGATGAGTAACATAATAATAACAGGAAAATAAAAAAATCATTACACTCAGATAGTAAATAAAATGGAAATAATTAAATATTTCTTGTGCGGCCCGGTACCAATTGATCCACGGACTGGTACCAGTCCGCGCCCAAGGATTGGGGACCATCGTTGTGACTGACCTCACAATTCCTCATTGTCAGGTGGCCAGTTCATTGAACGGACAGTTGGGATAATTACCACTGAACACAGCAAAGACAGATAACAGGATGTGAGTACGGGGATCTTGGTGGAGAAATGTCACGTTCTTATTTTGTATTATGGTATTGTTCTCACCAGGTCGTCATGCGATAAAGCTGGCTGCTGGAGACAGTCACAGCTTGGCCCTGACTGCAAACTCCCAGGTTTTTTCATGGGGGTCAAACTCCTATGGCCAGATTGGGCAACCAGAAGTGGTTCATGTACCTACCAAAGTGAAGGTGAGTTGATGCGAAATATTGGGACATACATGGGTAAACTAAAAATGTTAACTGCATAATTCAAGTTTTCATACTTTCAGCGGGATCTCACAATGAAAAAAGTAAGATTTGAATACAATGAAAAAAGTTAAGATTTGAACTCAGATAACAATTTAGTATCAAAAATCAACTACTCGCATTTTTTATAATTTAGAAATAGAACGTTATGGAAAAAAAAAAAAACATTTAAATTGATTAGGCACACTTAACTCACTGGAGAATCCATCATCTTTATTATTTTTTTTTTTGTGTGCTTTGATTCTACTTGATATTTTCCAGATTGAATGTCCAATGGGTTTTATTTGAATGAGATAAAATTATTCTTAATGTATCTTAAGACATACCATAGGTGTCATGTTGCATGCATGTAGTTTCTGTGTGGTTTCCAATGTAACAAGTCCATGTTGTAGAATCCAGCTAAGCTACTGTTTTGACTCAAACCGACATGCCCATGTTCCCCTTTTTATCATCATCATGGACTGGACCTTTGGCAGTTTATGAAAGGTTTCTCTGCCTGGGATATGGGTGCTGGCACAGTTCATTCTGTTTTCCTAGGGGACACAGCAGACACGCAGCCTGATGTTGTATATTGTGGAAAACATCCTAGGTTGGTTCCTATTGTTTTCTGTCAGCATTAAAATGATACTTAGAAAGGGATAAAAATTATCTCATACTCATAGTCAGGACAAAGGAACCTTGTTTAATATGGATATATTATTTTTGTTTGTTTGTTTGTTTGTCTCTCAGCACTACTCAAAATGGTTTTAACTCATATTACCCAAAGTGATGACTCGATCTTTGATAGAATCTGGCAGCCTAAGTGTGACTCGGTCATTACAGAGTCAACACATGCCTAGCCTCAAAAACTCCATGCACCATGGCTGTCAATGGAACCACTTCAAAACTACAATGTTCCACCACTGAAAAAGAAATAAAACTAGAGGGAGTTGCTTGAAAAAGCAGTAGATTTGTGGGGTTTCTTTTATATGCTATATTGATAAAAACTCCAGTTTAGGAAGGAGACTAATCATGGCGAAACCAGGAATTAATTACGGGTTACGAATTTAGCAGGAATAACAAGCTGTACAAATGTTTGTTTTTTTCATCTTTTAATTCTGGAGTGTCCAAGAACAAAATTTCATTAGTTTTGGTAATAATTTAGTACTTGAATGTATGCATATTTAGTAATTTATTTGGGTAGATGAATGAACTTTTGATAGTTCAATAATATTCTTCTTGACTTGATAATGTAATTGTCTAACTTTTAAATCAACATTGTTATTTTCATGCAAATGTTCAACTTTTTCAGCATGGGCTCAGTCAAGAAAACACCCTCGCCAGTGTCTTTGCCTGATATCAAGAAGGTGAGTGGTTTCGTTGTTCAGTTTTCTTATATCCTAATTGGTGTCCATCTTCAATAAGTCATCATAGTTAAGTGTTAGTCCAGTAGTCGACTTTAATTCAGTGGAAATGCGTAATTCTGAAGACCAACACTTTCTCAGTGAGTAACTCTCAGTTTCTCTTCTATTTCCTCAACCCTTCAGTTGCTATATCAAAACAAATGATGTATCAGGTGTCAAAGACATAGAAACAAGAACAAGCATGGCCAAAAGCAGAGTGATCCAACTGTACAACATCGGGAAATTCGCAGCTTTTGTCACCGCCTGAAACTGAAAATGTTGAAATGCCTAATGTGGCTCATCTTATCATACAAATATGAGCATGATGTGATTTTTGTAGAAGGCTCCTCATTCTCAGCTTGGTAGACATAAGGACAACATAAATCAAAGCGTATTGAAAGACTTAGGAACAAAAAACGGCCTGTGAAAAGCAAATGGAGGAAAATTAAGATATGTATTCCATGTGCTACAGAACCAAGAGACTTAGGTTATGAAGAGGCAGACCATCAGTTTCTCTCACTGGTGGCATCACTGAATCTGAGTGGACTGAAAGTGTATGACATCAGAGGGGTAGAGAAGATTGGAATAGAGGAGAGTTAGTCTATGGGGGTCACTGACTGCAGCAGCCAACACTGCCTCTGGTAATACCAACAGATGACAAATGAGAGTTGCTACTTTCTTTACAGTTGGACTTTCGTCACTATAACTCCACAGTTTGCTCTCTCTTCAATATTAGATCTCTCTCTCTCTCTCTTTCTCTCTCTCTCTGCAGCTGGGCTGGATCACCAAAGTGATGGCCGGTAGCACCAGTTGTGGCTGTCGAGTTCTGAACCCTCCCCCTCCCGAGACAGAGGCTGTCTTTGAACTCGCCATGTCAGAGAGGGCCTTCTACAATCAGCTGATCAAGACCAGCAATCTCTTACTGAGGCCTCTGCAACGCTCAAGTCAGTATTTGGGCATAGTAAACAAACAGCCAGAGTTTGTGTGAAAATACCCATATGATTATCTCAATAGAACAAAAAGTATAATATAATGAATATCTTGAACTAGCTAAAATACCAGACAATAGACAGTCCTCATATATGGCAGGAACATAGCAAACGGGCACTTACAAGGGAAAATGCCTTGCGATCAGGGCAAATGAGTCAGAAGTCTTGCTGGGCAATGAGGATATATTATGCCCGTTTTTTTGGTCTTAAATAACTACTTTCTGACTAAAGTACTAGATTTGTTTTTGTTTTTACAAAACGACTATTTAACCTTTTTCATGTGAAAAAAAGAAATATTTTGGTATCATAGTCGGAGAATAGTAAAAAAAAAAAAGTAAAAAACGGCTGTGACCTGAACCCACCCAGCGCGACTTCCGACTTATTCGCCGTGGGTGCAAGACATACATTCATGCTTATTTTGTTTTGTTCTCTTAGCATCTAATAAACCAGCTAATCATGTGTAAGAGTCATGTATGTAATGACTTTAGGAAAAAAAAATTCATGTACAGTCAGGTTAACTGCCCTCTGAGGTGTAAGGTAGCCATACTGAAAATAATAATATAGGCATTTTTATCTAGCTCGAAAACAAATAAATGTACAGATGTTTAAAACTTACAGAATTAGAATGGTGAATAACCTTTTACAGTGTCTTTTAATATAGAAGAATATTGTATTTTTTTCTACAATTAATATGGTAGATAATTTCTCATACCTCCTTCCCAAGTAGTTTGCAGACAAATCACTTTTAGAATATTCTCTCATCAGTCAAACTCATAAGGAAGTGGATATCTGGACTGAAATACCTACACATGTGTTTGTGAGAGAGAAAAAATCCACTGAGCCATGAGATTTTATATCTAAAAATCAGTCCCCTCTGAGTGTGTGGGTGTCTGAATACTCCATTTCCAAAACTTCTGAAATTTCACCTGTTCTTTCATCATTTTTTTTTCCTTCTGAAATTTAATTATTTAACCCTATTCAGACCCTGAGCATTAAATATATGCACAATCCTCAATCTTCCTTTTCTGCTAAGTAATGAGCCAAATTTTAAGTTGTCAGTACTTTTTTGATATGAACTGCCACATCTGACTTAAGTGATGGCGCTATTGTTCAGGCTATTGTTTTTGTAAGAAAAAAAAGGTAAGATGAACCATATTACATGACACTGTAAAGGTTACAATCCATGATGTGAACTGAACAGTCACTGCAGTTAAAAATACCTCAGCTAAAAAAAGAATCGCTCTGTCTCCAGATTTTTACACGTCGATGGATGTGTATCCATACAAGTCAACCTTGCAGAACTTGGTGGTCGCATTTGGTGCTCTAACAAAAAAGGTACGTCCAGGCGATATGGGGTGACATTTGTATACGTGCATGGACAGCTTTTGTTGAATTTTCGCAATAGTCATAGTGTTGGCTTAAATTTCCACCAAAGCTGCTTTATCTTGTGAAAGTTAACAAATAATTATATTATGTAGGGTGCTTTTTTGTTTTCAGTCATTATTTGATGAGGCTTCGCGCTCATTGTCAATAGTTTTCTGATTAAATTGGTGTTTTCATGTAATACATGCAAAGTGAAACTACATTCATGACATTTACACTGTACTATATGTATGTATGTATATACTATATATACTATATATTTATTACACTGGCACTGTAGTATATTTGTAAGTTTAAATGAAATCTTACATCTTTTTTTGAATGTCTACTGTGGTGAGTGTCACTCATTTCTCATAGAGGTGTACAAACTCTGTCTCCCTTTCTCTCATTCTCTTTACTTTTCTTTTTTTTTTTTATCTCGTTCTGTCCCCCCTCTCTCTCTTTCTGATTCATATATCTTTCTCCCTCTTTTTCTTTCATCCTGTCTTCTTCTCTCTGTCTCCCTCTCTCCGTCACTCACCCTCTCTTTGGCTCTTTGTCTTTCTAATGTGTTGTTAATGAATGTGTTATTGTAAAGCGCCTTGGGGATTTGCATTGGCACTTAATAAATGTACTATATTATTATTATTATTCTCCTTCCTTATTTCTCCTTCCTCCTTTTCCTATTCATTTTTATGATCACTTTCATTATCACTCCATTACTCTCAGTGTTTCCCTATACCTATAGCATATTCTACAACACATCCCTTTCCATTCATCCTTGCACTCTCGCGATCCCAACGACCACTCGTGGTTCACAGGTAGGGGAGGGAATCACAGACCTGACCAGCTGCATCCAGCAATCTCACCCGCTCAACCAGTGCCAGATGCTGGGCTCTCACGCTCAGTTCATCGAGGCCTTCCGCAGCTATTCCCGAACATTTTCTGACTTCTTGGCCATTGGTGGGTTTGATTACTGCACTCGTACAGGGAGGTAAGCACTAACAATTATTTTTTTTACCTCTTTACTTGTGTTTATTATGTTCCAGACAAATCTTTTTATCTTTTTTTCTCATTTACTGTTTCTTTATACCTTCCTGTAAAGAGTATACAAATTTCTTCCATTTATTTTCACCGCATATTTGAGATATTATATCATTAGAATGAAAGAAAAAATCAGCTGTGAAGTCAACAGTATATCATTTAATGGCATGGCTGCCTTTTTCCATATTGTATCAGCCTTGTAATAGTAGTAACTTCTTTTGACAGCTCTACTCAGTGACTGATTTTGCTAGTCTATGGGGAAGGGGGGAGAAATGTTTATGTTACCATCAACCCTTGCCCTTATTAATCCCAACATGTTTCATTGTTCTTGTTTGTTTGTTTGTGTTGGGGTTTAAGGACACGCCAGCAATATTACAGCTTTATGTTTACATGTGAAGAAGAAAAGAGGAAAGAAAATGGGACAGAGGGCAGTAGCAAGGAGAGAGAGAATAGATATCTCCCCTGGAATGTCGAGGATGGCACTCCACGGGAGACACCCCACTGATGGTGGGCTTACACTGCCTGCAGGTGGGAACAGAGAACCTACTTATAAACCCCAGGCCCCTGCGGAGGGTTTCATTGTTCTGTATTTTGTAAAACTATGAATATTTCCAGACTTAGCAATTGCTGCATCTGTTTGTAGATGTGTCTTCAGACCCATGCCACTTTTTAACTCTGTTATTGCCTCTTGATACAGTGAGTTCTTTGAAAAGATCCAAGGCTCAATCCGAGATTTATCAGACGAGCGAGACAAGTCTGTGGGTGCCAGCAGTCTGTTTTTACGTGCCATGAGGTATCCCTTCTTCCGGCTGGTGGAGTATAGCCGCATCATCACAAAGATGGCCGGAAGTGTTACGGTAATTACAAACTTGTCACATGAAGTGACTCCACTTCTTTTTTTTTTTTTTTTCTTTATTTTCATATTGCATAAATTAATTTGCCGATGTGTCTATCACAGTGTTTGCAGTACAGTGACATTGTTTTCCTGATATTATTATTTATCATCCTCTCTGTACACAATTTCACTTTCTAGTACGTTCTGATAACCACTTTTAATGGGGTTTTTTTTGCCCTAATCAGACTGTTCTGACAATTTATAAATATTAAAGAAGCAAAATTTCATGGGAAAAAAATTTTTAAAAATGAGATTGCCTTTCTTGGCAGCCTTGCTTGGTGCTGATAATTAGTAATATATAATCTGTATGTCAAATTTCAGAGTCCCGAGGCCAAGAACCAACTCCAGAGTATTGTACTTGACTGGGACAGTTTGAAGCTCAACTTTTCTGCTGAACATAAAGTGGCTGATTCTACAAGATCATTCTGGGATATGGCCAGCCCCAAAGTTGCGGTATATGAGACCGTTGTTCTTTGCTGATAGATAATTTTACCATCGTTACTCCGAACATTTTTTCCCCTCCTATTATCCACATTCATGTTTTATTGCTGATAGCATTCTAGAACTTGCTGAACATTTCCAGGATATATCAAAGAATGAAATTTAATGAACTAAGAATTTATTTTTTTATCAAAAGTAAAGTGATATGCTCCATCACATTGATTCTTTGTTTGTTATTTTTTTTTAAATATTACTCCACTCCATGACATGTTTCTGTAATTAATAAATTTTGCAATTATCGAAAGGGAAAAAGAAAATATATTAACTCTCCAAGGTGTGGACGACTTTTAGATGCAGGGAGTTTATAGTTTGAATGCATGTTCAGAGACATTTTTCCTGACGGAATATTATACCTTGTGCAAAAAATCTTGCCAGTTATTATTTCTGTAATAGACTGCCCAGAGTTTTCTTCACATCTGTCGTAAGGAAGTTTCTCTGCTCCATGTATGATGTACATCCCAGAGGCTGAAGAGTTAGTTAGTTAGTTAAGCCTCAGATTCCAGTCGGGAACAAAGTGCCACAACAGCGCTCCTCCAACAGACGGGGTTTTGGGAGATCCTCTTTAGCTTGGCCCATGTCATTCCAGCTGCCTTTACTTCATCCTCCATGCTTCTTTGCCAAATTTGTTTGGGCCTGCTAACTTTTCGTTTTTTCTTGTGGTTTCCAGTCCAATGCTTGCCGGGTGACATTTGATTGTGGTTTACGCATTGTGTGGCCAATCCACCCCGATTTTCTTTTCTTGATGTCTTCTCCAATCAGAGGCTGAAGAGAATGAACAGTAATTTCAAATTTTAGCTTTGTTGATTTCTGACTTCCCAGGATGCTATGAGAATTCCCGAGCGTCGAGTGCTGAGAGAGAGTAAGAGCCATCCCTTGCACTGGCCGTCTGGCGGGAGGTTCGCCAATCGACTCTTCGTTCTCTTCAATGATGTTTTCCTCCATCTTCCAGTATGTGAAGTTATTGTTGTGTTGTTATGTTTACATCAGTATGAACTGACACATAGTTGTCTTACTTTGCTCAGGATGTAGAAGTTGGGACTCGTCAGATGTACCACTGACATGGGAAAATGAAGAAAAAAAAAAGCACTGTCTCTGTTTACCCTGGACTTTCTTATGTTAGACCAAACTGATGCTGATTTATTTATGAACAAATATCTGTAGATGTCCACAAATATGTTTTGTATCAAAGTAGATATTAGGATCAGTTTAAGGAAACAAGACAATGTGCGTGGATAAAGACAAATAAAAGAAGAATGACAAAAGCAGGTTTGAAGTTAAAGATTTTTTACCATAGTGACAATGATAAAATAGAGTTTTTCCATCTTCCTCCTTCCTCTCACAGTTTGTTCCATAACTGATCAAGAGTGGATTTTGTTTCAAATATTGTAATGTAATTGTCTGCATTTTTTTTTTAGTGCACGGAGAGAAGAATTGATAATGTCTAGCAATCTGTCTTTTTTTTTTAAATTTTTATTTGCAGAGTACTGGGCTAAATGTTTTGCCGCTAGAAACTGTGTGGGTGGAATCTGTAACAACAAATGATGAACATGGGTAAGTGGTCTGCACTCTGTTATTAGAACATTTGAATCTCAATGTTAAATTTTAGGCTATATAATTTACTGTTATTCTAAGATGAAGGAATATTTTATAAACTGTCAGTTTTCTCATAAACACCTTTCCTTTCTTTATCTCACAACAAAGTGACTTATTCCTATGTTCCATTCTCTGTCCAGATTTTTTATTAGATAATTTTTATGAGAGCCTAAACAAATTTTATTGTTCATATGTTGTATTTTAATTGCTGTGAATTAGTTTGCACGATTATACCAAATTTCATTTGATCATGTTTTTTTCTTTAACTTTCATGTACTTTATAACATGTGCCATATAAAACTGTGAGGCAGAATTTTCAATCTTTTTGTGCTTAACTTAATCTCATTAATATGTGTTATTATCCGTTTGTGTTGTTTACCTAATTTTCTCCAGCAATGGCATCAGTATAATTGCCCCTGAGGAAAGATTTGATGTGTTGGCTTCAACACCTGCTCAAAAGGTCAGATTTGGACACAAATGTGACAACTGTCTCACCTGCTATCAGACTGAGATTGTTTAAATGACAAACAGTGGTATTGTAAGAAAAAATTGTAATTTAAAGTTATTTGTTCACTGAAACCTTTATGAAGGTAGGTTAATCCAGAGTCAGTTACTGAATTTTGCCATTGGTAAGAATTGATGCAATAATAATTGTAACGGAGTGTCTATCTGGGCTTAGCATTGCAATGAGGAAGCATAGGCAAATAAAAAAGTTGCACCACATAGTAAAGGCGAAACAGTTTTGTATTGGCTTCATATGGGAGTGTCTGTTTGCAGTTGGGGGGGGGGGGGGGGGGGACCAACTGAATT
>JBCAUA010303190.1:0-19448 GCA_038406235.1 Peronia verruculata | reverse complement strand
ATCAATTAAAAAAAAAAAAAATGGTTTGAAATAGCAAAAGTGTTATGTTATTTTTTAACCGGTTGTGGACAGCTGAGATGACCACCACTACAGGGGATTGAAAAGCTTATAAAAGCCATCACAATGGTTTGCAATTTTGGTGTTTATGCCGATAAAACTCTCTCAATCTGGCTCAAAATGAACTACAATGTACAAGTATATGTATTTGTGATTAGTGATATTCAGAGTTGTCAGCACCACGGGGGCCCGGGGTTTATAAGTAGGTTCTCTGCTCCCAACTGCAAATGGTGTAAGCCTGACATCGGTGGGATGTCTCTCATAGAGTGCCATCCTCGACAGTCCAGGGGAGACATCTCTTCTCTCTCTCTTTCTCTCCTTGCTCCTGTCTTCTGTTCCGCTTTCTTTCCTCTCATCTTCTTGGCTTGTAAACGTATCTTACCGTGTTTGACACAATGTAGCCGTAATCGTGTTGATGTGTCATTAAACCCCAACACAAACAAACAAACATACAGAGCTGTCACATTAGATATGGATCACGAAGACGTTCACATGAAGAAACAACAAACAAACAAACAAACAAAAACACTGATAACCCGTTTGATGTTCAATTATATCACAACATTTATTTAGATCATTCCAGATCTGCCAGAATTGAATCCACAATCTCTCCCTACGTACTGTATCGTATAGTGATGCAACTTCTCCTAGAGAAGATTCACATATTTACCACATATGTTCCATGTCGTGCAAATGTACAAACCCATCAATTATACAAGTTTAGTATCAGCTGTCTGGATAATACATATACATTTGTACTCACAAAGACATTCTCATTTATTGACACAAGATACAACATGCCAAATAAGATATAAGGCAATGCTTTCTTCATGGTTACACAAAGGTCTACGGTGTATGTATGTTTTTCAACCTTCTCTGGGCTGGTTAATTCAGTAACAATAAGGGAAATGTAAGATAATGTGCGATATAAACAAAACGTTCATGTGTGTTTATAACCAAAAAGAAAAGAAAACAAATAGCAGTCAGACCAACAAGTGATATCTACCCAAATGTCCATACATGTATGTATTAAATATCTGGGATGTAACGGGAAACTCACATTCAAAAAGCCAAAGGAAAGAGATCACATGGTGATATGGAAACACATGTACTATTACTGACCTTGCCCAGAAATCAATAAATCCCTGATTGCAATAATTATCATACATCTATAAAAATGAAATAAATGTAGATTATTACTTTAAAAAAAAACAAAAAAAACCCATTTAAACAAATAGGTTAGGTACACTACAGTACATGAAGTTCCTACACATGCCTTGCAAACCAGTTGAATCAAATTTGACGCAAAGCATTCTGAGTTTACCGTTACTAGATGTATAAGTATCAGTCTAAAAATAAAAAGAAATGTGCAAATGTTTTGATGGGAAATTATTTTGCGACAACTAATTGTGTCAGGATCATCTCTATCTTTCCACTAGTCTGGTGGACCTTTGAGCTGGCACAGGGGACCTGGCAAACAGCTCTCTCCATCCCTCCTCTCACCTGTCCACCATCCTCTGTGGTGGAACTGTCATCCAGTTTTATCTGTGCTAAGATACTGACATTCAACGCCAACATCAGAAGAGTCCACAGAAAGGATATTTCATTTGCTTTACAAAGTTAAATATTCCTGTCTTCTGACTACGTCTATTCCCGTCTTTCCATTAAAAGAACTTCTCTAATAATGATCCCTTAAACTACAGGGACATTTTCAATTTTTGGTACTTCTGTGAAAATTCACAACAAAGAGAACATTTGCAGAGACCCAGGCCCCAGCCCACATGACAAATAGAGAAGGCAGGTATACAGCTGGTCAAGAGGTTCCCGCAATGACCACAAACAGAGCTACAGGCCAAGACAAGGAAGACTAGTCTGAGACTGTGATTCTTTAAACTTTAAACTTGGATTTCTCACAACTTATAATTTGTGACGTTCCCCATTTCTCTCACCAACTACCCCAAGACCAGCCAACAAAGCTTATTTTATCTACGGTGTTGCCTTTGGTATCCGAGTCATTTCATTTAATTTTGAACTGTGATGGAATTCACATAACTGTTGAACGCATGTAAACTGATGGCTGAATTTTAAACTCGAACATGACTGATAAGGTAAACAAAACTAACTGAGCAAGATTAGGAACTTAGCTGCCAACATTGCCAGCTTGCACATCACAAGTGACAATATAAACTGCACTCACCGCAGAAAGGCAAAGGTCATAAATCAGACCTGACAAATTGATCTTGGGTGTAAACGTACACATAGGAGGTAATATTATAAAAGTGAAAATTCAAAAACATGTGGGTGAAATTCTCACAAGCAATATACACGCACATGTGACGGGAGTGACTGCAGCAAAACATGAGTACTGTCATTAATAAGAAGAGGTTTGAGATAGGTGCACGGGGGTGAGACCTAACTGTGAGACACATGGCATGACATGATACTGAAACGTGACGCAAAATGTGATTTATCCAAAGATGACAATTCATCAAAGCTTCCTGTATTTTGGAAAACGGCACAAAAGCTGGACCAACAGAACAAGCAAAATTTTTTATCCCAGTCCAGGAAATTTGGATTTATTTCATTTCAGGATCAGACCATTCATTGGAAGCGGTATATGTGTATATCATTTACCACAGTGCAAGAATGTGTGATAAATCAAACAAATTGATAAAAATTCATTCCTTTATCCACATTATCTCTGGGCAAGTCAGAATTCTTGTTATGACAAAGTACATGTATGTTTTCCCGAGAGAATGACAAAGATGACTTTGCCAGATCATAGTTGAGGAGTGAAGCCGCAAACATTGTTATCTGATCAGACCCAAGGATTTGAGCCTTTCGTTTCATCAATAAAACTAGACTTTCAGATATACATGTATTAAAAAATCATGTGGGGTTTAATCACCAACAAAAGCTAAGGCTTTGCACACACATGTACTGTTATCGGTATTTTAGTTCCTTTTGTAGAGAAACTATAGAACATATAACATAAGGCTAGCCTTGTAAATTCAGAAATGAACATACATATGTCTCGCAGCCAGTCAAAATGAGACGTATGTCTATTTTTCACCACATGGCATTTTTTCTATCATATGAAAACTTATTTCATACCGCTTCAGGTGGGGAATAAAGTTCTGACTCAGCTTTATTCTAGCCAGGGATGTTGCAGTTTAAAAAGACAAGGGGGACCCCCCCCGCAGTTACCGAAATTCCAAGAAAATTGGGTTTAAACGAAGTCGGATGCATAATTCTACATGCCTACCTCACAAAAACCTGATTTAATGAAGTAATATTTGTTAATGGAGGGCAACAGCAATACTGTCTTGTTCAGAAATGAATACACTTTGATTTCTACAATAAAAAAATAATCAATAACTGACTGCCTTCATTCAAAGCCTAATTTCTCGGTTCTAGCCCAGTGACTTACATCCCATTTCAACTGGCCGTGAGACATATACCATAAATTATGACCAAAAACATCACATTTTGAAGCTAGTATTGCAAAGAAATCCACCATTCATTTGTAAATTATTTTCATCTTTTACGTCACCCATCATTTATTATTTCCGCAGACACTTTCTGAGGTAATGTGACATTTGCAGATAGAAAATTGATGATGACAAGGTGAACACAACCTTTGGGTTTTTAAATTCACATGGATTTAAATCCTAAAGACAAATCCTGAGTTGACATGGAATGACCCTTAAGGTGTTTGCATGGGAGAAAAAGCTTGACGAGAGGAAATTACTAGATGATGGTCTCTAGTTTCGAACCAGCACCAAGTGGAAATGGAAATAGCATAGTTCGCACTCATTAGATGCCTTAAAATTCAAGAATTTTATAAGAATTCTACAGCTGTAATGCTTATAAAAGATTTCACAAAGCATAAAAGTGTAAAAAAAGCACAAAAACTGTCCAGTTCTGACAATCGATAGTTGAATGAAACAGACTGTGCAAATACATGTATAAGGACTTTTCAAGGACTTCAACTGCAATTCCAAATCTAATAACTTCTTAAGACCTTGGCTTTTTATCTATAAATGTAAGCACTTTCAAGGACTGTACAAACTCTGAAATGAATGAGCCTTCTATGCTGCAGTGTTCACTTTCACACATAAACCCTTGGATCTTATGATCAGTAAATTCCATTTTTCTCAAAGAAACCTCCCCTTGTGTTGTGACAGATATACCCTAGTCCCAGGACACTGACATCCTATGTTTTGGCACACTTCAGATGTTGAACCCCAAATAAACAAATAAACAAATAGCCAATACCTCTGTACAGTTAAATTCTTCCTCAGTATTGCTTAACATCGTCTCCAAAGTTATTGCTATGAAAGTACACACTACTGTACTGCATTGCTCTGAAGCTTGTTTGTTATACAGATTTGTACAGCGCATGCTACAGGTACGTTAACTCAAAACATCATTCACTTCCTTGTAGCACATGATAGTGCACAGTTTTTTTGTTTGTTTTTTTTCTTAAACCTGTCAATCCAAAAGAAAGTAGGACTATTTCAGCCTTAAGAACATGCCCAGTTTTGCTGAGAATTTGCGTGGGTAGAAATTCTGAATTTGGAAGTTTTACCCAGACAGAACAATGAATAATTTTGAACAGCCAGAGGCTTCTTTACATAGTAATGTACACACAGGACCTCCGAAATATATTCATCCTTAACTGAGAAGGCTAGACATGGGCTTAACTATCCAGAGGATGCAGAAGAAAATGCAGGTTTTCAATCTTCGTGTACTTCATCCCCCACAGTGGGAGGACCCACGAGTCAATTTCGGCCACAACCTCACGGATGTGAGTTTTTTTTTCCACCACAAAGCGGATGCAAAACCACACAGCCACAGTGACCCCCCCCCACAGTGCACAGCATCAACAGCAGTTTAATGCTGAGACCATGATGATGTGGTGCACATCCTCTGTTTTACTCATGGTAAACAGGTATATAACTACAGCTGATGAATGACAGAATAAACTCTGCCACTGAGGTAATCTTGAGATAAAGCCTGACACCCTTTCCTGCTATCGTTCGTCCTAAAACTACAGACTGTATCATAATCAATTCTGCCTTTGATCTAACACAACTGGACTCACTCGCAATCTGCCAGCGATGGTGATCAGAGTGCTTAAGATTGTGAGTTGCCATGTGGTAGAGATACTCTGTGCCTTTGGTACATTGTGGACCACACTACATTGAAAAATATCATGAGGGGTTATTGTGCAGTGCATGAGTATAACAACAATGTCAAACAAGGCAGGCGATAGAAGGATTGATTTTTGATGTACCTCAAAGCAGGGATGTCAATCTCTCTACATGAAAAGTAGGAAAAGTTCCTGGCATATCCGTTAGCAATCCGTAAAACTGAAGTACGTTAATGGTAAATAATACCAGATTTGGGGCCAGCAGAGAAATTACTGACAGCCAAAAAGCAGGAACTCCTACTAAAGTAGAAAATTTGAAATCCCTGTCAATGAGTTATTTCAAGATTCATCACATTACCAAGAATTTTTGCTCACAGGCTGGCGTACCTACTCTGTGCTTGACATGACGTCAAGTCTTGATAAACATGATTCAGAGATGTCACACCATATAAACAAAGCCACATGTGAGTGATGGTTCCTTAGTCATGTGACCCATCTCAAAATATCTCACTGCCGAAGAAGTTTTGTGCTTTTGCTCACAGTACAAATTCAGCTACTCCATGGCTAAGCCACTCACCACATGAAGATTACACTGACAAAAGAACCAAACTGGGTCATATCAAGATACTACTTAAATCTGATCAGCTTTCTATGATAAGATTGTTGCTCCACACCTCACAACTCTGCTCTACATGACAAAAAAGCCAGAACAGACTGGATTCTTAATTCCCCCTCTCTGTGGCAAACAGCTAAAACTGTCAATCACTGATGTCGCAAACAACCCACTCAAGTCATTCTGAGTACATTTTTCACCAGAGAGTAAAAACTGACGTCAACTTCTTGTAAACATGAGGTTTTTCATGGGATCTTTGCAGATTTTGCCTGCACTTCTATTAGTCAGTTTGACTCAAGATGATGTCATGATATGTATTTCTAGCTCACCTTAGAAGTGAAATAAAAACTTGAAATTTCTAAATTTGTGACTTATGTGGAATGCTTGCGACACCTATGAAATTTACATCTCAAATCTAAAAAAAAAAAACATAATATATAATGGCATTCCTATCCCTTTCTGGGTATGTAGATGATAAGGAGATAAGTAGTTATGATGTACTTGCCTGAGCTAATTAGGAATATATTCACCTGAGTATCCACAATAAATGCCACAGAAGGTTTTGCCTTAAGGCAAGGAAAACAAGAGGTGAAAAAAAGACCACTGTGCACACAAGGTGAGATTGACGTTGATGGTAAACAGACACAAAATGTGAGTACAAAGTCATTCACACATATGCTGCAGAGTGAATAATTCAGAACATTATACAGGACAGAGATGCTAAAAATATATGGAGTGACTAATGCAGCCATGTGGAAATTTTATTTGGGTTTGGGCCAGGCAAACATTTTTAGCTTGATACATCTCGTTACTAAAACGGTATGTGGTGAACACTGTTCACCAGTCAACCGAGTTGAGGGTACCTGGTCTCAATAGGCTTTTAACATGGGAAGGACAAAAGACTGCCATGTCAGGACAAAAAAGATGAACTTCCAGAAGAAGAAACAGTCAGAGATATTCAAATCTGTGCTGGTCTCCTCCTGGCATTCAGTTTGTGGTGTATTCTATGGCTGTGACAGAGGTTGATTCATTTGGTCCTGGTTGCCTCATGAACAAGGATTTGTAATGATCACAAAATGAAGATGATATTCAAATTTCATACATAAATTGCTTTTGATAGTAAATAACTATAGTGATTGGAATTTTTCATGAAGCTGAATAGAAAGAGAGACCCAAGATCGAATACATGGAATATCATTGAACGAGAAAGTGAGTCAGTTCTGTATATTGCTAATTCAAGTAGTGGACGTACTCGATAAAGCAGCATTAAAAATCAGGTTGATTAGCTGACTATATTCAGAGAGTAAGACACTCAACTTTGACCCTCTTCTTTTCTGTCTCTGCTTGTTCTGTAACCTTCATCTTTTTCTCACAACACAGTAAAGCAAAAGACGGGATAAAGAAAGACAATAGATGTATAGGGATGTCAAACTGTTTTCCGCGATTGAGTGGCCCAAAAGCATGAAAGTTGGCGACGACTAAATCCGATTACAGTCGAAAGTTTGGCATCCCTGGATGTAGGTGCGTTACTTTAGAGAAGAGGGTGTACAGAAGAAGAGAGCGGTAAAGAATGTTTTATTTGCTGAACTATGATACAATTCATATTAACATTACAAATCTTGGACAAAGACTGTCTCTTGCGGATGAAGTCCAACTTCCTTCAGAGTGCTGGCCCCTTCCATCTGTGACAGCTTCCTGCGGGGAAAGTTGGTCACCAATTCGTATTTGTCAGTGGGATAACCTTGAGCTGCACAATAGGTGGTCAATGCCTGTTGAACCAAGAACAGTGAGCAATTATCCTTGTGCCAACATAATAAAATCCTTAGCAGCTTGAATCACAGTGATGTGTTACTCTTACTACAGATCCTATCATCCATGGAATTATTTGAAACACTCTGTGTTGTTGCTATAGTGACCATTATTTAGGCTGGCTGTCCCCTTAAGCTCCTTCAGGGACTTTCAGTATTGAAGTTACCTATATTTGATGAACAATCTATGGAAGTGTTTATATGCGACAAGCAATGCAATTGTTAGTTCATATCTTGTTGCTTTGTTTCCTGTGTAGTCCATTTGCTCATTTGTGGCTTTCAGCTCTTTACGATTTAATATATTACAAGCATCTAAAAAAAAAAAAAAAAAAAAGGCCAAGTCTATTTACACAATTAGTCTTAGTACATTACTCACAATAATGAAAAAAATCACGAGCGCTGCCTCACGTGTCGGCAAACAAAGAAAATCCTCTCCCCAATATTCCAGTTCTTTTTTCCTAATGATTAAAATGAACTAGACCAAGCCCGCTAGCTTAACATGCGGGGACCCTCGATCAGTGCGTCCACCCTGACACTAACATGTAGGTCTGACGAGCGGATGACGAGTGTTCAAGATAGACCCAGTTGTGTAAATACATGTAGTCACTTCCAAAAAAAAAAAAGGAAATTTTCTTCTTTAAAGGTCTTGTATTTTGCCTCTTGTACTTGGCAAAGAGATGTAATTTACCTGATAGTGAAAAAGGCCTATTGTCAGCATAAAGGGTCGCAGTTACTACACTATGGATGCTTACCTTGAGCTGAGAAGATGAGGGTAAACTGATCTGTTCTCTTTTGTTGTCTGGGAAACGAATCATGATATTGCTCATCTCATCTGGAACAAAAACATAAACACATGAAACACCGCAGAACAAGGGGCTCCTTTAGAAATGATGAACACTTCAAATTAGGAATAAAACATCAGTCATACAGCTGACAATGCAGAGATCACAAGAAATTTCTCTGAGAAACTTGACCTCTAGATTGGTCCATCTGCCATTTACTGGAACTTTGGCCAACAAATCTTGTAAATCATGTGCGAGAAAAATATGTGATATATTTCATTCTTAATAAGAATAAGTTTCTTCTGTCAGAACATGTCTGCTATGTATCAAATGTAAAAAAAAAAGGGGGAGGGTTGATTAACCACTCCATTGGACTTTCTGCCTTTTCAAGAATTTTTACTGAGGGAAAAAAAATATGAAACTAATACTGTTGAGGCAATATCTGCTGGACATCTGTGTTATTTTGAAGTTGGGAAAACTGATATTCTAAAAAAAACTGTTCCAAAATAACAATGCAAAATGGGCTGAAACATTCAAGGAGTCACATAATTATCTCAGTAACTTGAAAGGTAGATATGAACATAATAATGGTGTCTATGGGAATATCTTCACCTCCCCACCCCCCTCACCCACACACACACATTAGTAACATATCTGACCAAATGCTGACATCTTTTAAAATCTTATCTCAAACAGTAATTAACACACTGGATGAATGAAAAGGAAAAATATGTTGCTCTTACATTATAATTACATGTACTAACACATTATATAATGACATTAAGAAATTTGAATTTGCAGGCCCCTATGATCAGAGTCATTCTTTTAAATGTTTTTTTATTTCACTACAACTTTTCCATTATTTCATTATAACTTTTTTTTTTATTCTTTCATGTCATCCTATCTCCTTCCTGTCAAAAAAAATGTACTTGTAGCCAGTTAGCACAAGTAGTAAATGACTTGAACAGGGACATCTTGGGTCTACACTTTGCTCCCAATTGTCGCAGTTATGCAAGAGCCTGAAAATGACCTTCATACCAATAGTCGCATTGATACGACAGCTGAACTAGGCAACGTCTGCAGAAGGAAGTAGAGAGGACAGGAAGTCACAAACTAAAGGTATTTTCTACCAAAGAGAATTATACGTTGCCTTAATGCGACAAATGGTATGAAGGGGATTTTCAGACCATAGCGTAATTGCAACAATTGGGAGCAAAGAGTTACATGTGATGAAGGTGGCATATTGCAGAAATTGAAAGAACATTAATCTATGAATAAGAAAATATTCACTCTTATAAGCTGACTATAAGCATGTCAGGCTATTGTGAGATGAATATTTCGATTTATATGCTAAACTGTTCATTGTTGCTGATTTTTCTCTTCATTCTAGCCAGAGCTGAGAGATCACTCCTGTCTCTTCAAATTTTCAGATTTAAGATCAAGTCAGCTCCAATTTTTGTTCATCAAATGAAAGTATTTGAATTGAGATTTTATATATGTGACAGTGACAACTCAGTTTGGTGGGAAATTGACACCTGACTCATTGTAACTGGCTGTGAGATAAGTTAAAAAAAAAACAGTTCTCGGTGCCACACGAATACACCACTTTTTCCTTTCAAAATTCCGTATTCTCTATTTATTTCATGATACAATATTTAAAAACTAAATAAAAGAACCATAATGCTGTATGTATTTATTAATGTATTGTAGAAAACAACAAATGCTGTGAGGAAAACTGAATTTGCGGAGCTTACCTGTAATGTCACCCCAAAAATCTCTCCAATTGCTGCTCTGTGTGGTATTCTGACTGAAAGTCTGTGTGGATGACTGGCTGTCTTGTTGAGATGAATGCTGTTCAGATGCCTGTGTGCTGAGCTGGCTAATCTCCTGACTGTCTTTGATTACCTCCACCTCCGACGTGGATGCTTGTGAATCTGGTGGGGAGTCATCCACTGTACATACTTCTGGCGTACAAACCTCAGCCTCCCTGCAGCCTATCATGTCTATCAATGAGCTCTCAATGTTGACTTCGAGTGGACTATCCCGTCCAAATTCTGAGGAAGAACCGGCTGCCCAGATATTTCGACGTGGGCCGACGCTGGGGCCAGCACCATCACGATCGAGAGAACTTGAATCACCACTAGTGGATGGAGAAAGTCTGGATAAATTACTAATTGGTAAAGGTGGTAAAGGTTGTGAAGATGATGGTTGTGACGATGATGCTGACGAGGATGATGGTGACCGTCGAGAAGGAGAGAGAAGTCTCCTTTTTTTCACATGATCAGTTCGTGACGGAACAGATTTCTTTCTTGGGGACTGTTGACTACTTGTGGATGCTGACGGAATTTTGGAAGAGGCCACTCCATTCGATGTTCCTGGAGGAGACGCGACAATGATGTCATCAGAGTCTGAGAATGTTTCGACCTCATCTGAATCTTCCACCACATCTGCCTCGGAGTCAGAGTCTAGGACATACTCTGGGGAGCTGGGTTTGATGGCACTGTCTACCAGAGATGCTTTTATAGCTGCCTCCATCTGTTCTTGTTCTGTCGCATCCACTATTGATGGTTCCTGTTGGGAAATGACAAGATTAAACATCTGTCTTCAAAGAGTTATAAAACTTTTCACAAGACGTGCTAAGTATACGTACCAGGGATGTCAAACTGTTTTCACAAAACAGTCGGAAATTTTCCTCTGAAGCACCCCCCCCCCCCTCCCAAATCACAGCGCTGTCTGGTTCGTAAGAATAAGACACTTAAAAATCTATGGTGTTCATGTTTTCTAGAAGTTGTCATTGGTTTAAGAGAAGTTTTGCAATTCTTCACGAGATACTGGGATATGCCTATAAAATTATACAACTAGTGGAAATTCCAAAACTAAAAAGCTCTCACAGGCAGTGCCATCATTATAATCATCAAGCGTTTTTACATTAGATCTAAATCTAGAATCTAGATCGCGGACAGCTGACCTCTTACACTAGTCTTTCTAAGACCATGGGCACATTATTTGTTGTTGTCAGTACTCTGATGTGCTGATTTTCTATCAACAACACTCATGCGACCACTCGACTACATTTTATCAGGTGTGAGGAATTAAAGCACTACGAACTTCAATCTTGATCTTCAAACAGCCGCCAAACAACAGTCTGACTATTGTCTGATGCATGTATGAAGACAACTCTTTTCTACTTCTGGTTCATTGTCATCATTGTGCGAAATTTGTATCGCAAATTATTATAAAACTGCAGTTGTCCCATGGATTCAGTAAAAGTCGGCAGTTGATCAGCCTAAAGTAGGAAAGTCGGCGACGACCAAAAAGTCGGAAGTTTGACATCCCGGACGTACCTCTGTATTTGTATAGCTCTAAGGCAGTGACCAATACCTGCTCAGTTATGAAATGATAATATTATCCACTTGTTGCTGTAATACCTATAGAGGTCTTCATTGAGACTTGCTTGCTTGAATTTTTTTTGGAAAAAATTTTGACACATCAACCTACAGAAGATATAAAAGATATAGTTTTATTTCCTTGATCTGTGACCTGGATAAGGTAAACATTAACCAGAAAGAGCAAAAGTGGCAGTGTTTCTTGCCTCAAAATTTCTATCCATGTGCACATGGGGAGTGAGTGCATCAACCACACTGATATATCACCACAATCTGGATGTAAAATATCCTTTTCAAAAAGAGAACAAAAAAAAAAAAAATCTGTCTCCATTTGTAGAAAGATATTTAACATACATTTTACAAAACATCCAATTTTAGGTGTGCTGATTGGCATCCATTGTCACAATTTCAATGATAAAAACCATTGATGAGGTAGCGTGAAAAAGTGAAGAGGTGATAGGACTACTATTAGGATTGAAACACTTGATACATACTAAACTGAAGCTGGAAAAAAAAAACCAATAAACAACTTACTCTTCTACTTCGTTTTGCAGGCTGAGGACCCAGACTTGTGTCAGGCACTGGACAGGAGCTCAAAAATTCTCTGGCTGAAATATCAAATACAGAGAGGTCACTTTTGTTATTAAACACTGATGAATACAATACACAAAACTGCCGTCCATTTTCTACAGATTTTGAGAACAAAAAAGCTAAGGAGTAAAAAACTTCACCATTTTTTGGATCCGTTTCAGAACATTTCTTTTCTCAGTCATGAACAAACAGAAGTTCTAATACTAAAGAACTTCTACAAATGAAATAGTTTTCAGTTTATTGTACAAAGCACTAACTATGAAAGGACAGACGAAAGGCAGACAGTGATAAGGATCATGATATCAAGCTCTTATCAAATAATTTCATCTCTAACCAACACATACGTTCCACGAGCTCTATCTACTTACCAAGTTCACAGAACACATTACCATCTGCAATCTTATTCCACACAATCTGGTTTTCTCCTGAAATAGACGAGATAATTATTCACCCTCAATATACATTGATAGTGGCTAAATGTTTGCACATGTAACAATGTAACTTCATCATTTCCCGAGCTCAGTTCTTTGGTGCACTTTTGGACTATCTGAAAATATATGTCATATGAAGCCTATGTCTTGTGACCTGGCCACATCAGTCGGAAGTACCAGCGGCCAATGAAGATATATACTGCCATGTTTGGTTGTTTTTAACTACTTTCTGACTAAGATACTAAATTTTTGTTTTGTTTTCAAAAAATGACAATTTAATCCTTAATCTGAGGAAAGAAATATTTTGGTATCACAGTCGGAAAATAGTACAAAACGGTAAAAAATGTTGTGACTTCAACTCATCCGGTGCCACTTTCGACTCATTTGCCCTGGGCACAGGACATAAAATGTAATTATTTCACCAATCTGCCAAAACAGGCAGATTTTGAAAATCATATTATCCTAGTTCCTATGTGCAAAACACCAATTTTCTCAAAATGGAGATAGAGCAAGAGAGAACTGAGCTCATGATTTATCCAGATATAAAATATGAATGGTTTCAGGGCAAAACGTAACAAACACCAGTTTTGAAAATTTTGAGTTATACCCCTCAATACTGGGAATGGTGATAGTGCTATATGGTAAAAACTTTCCATTACACCAAACGCGACTTAGCCTTCCCTATAATCTCCACAAAATTCCAGTACTTAATGATGAATTACTAACTGCTGGAGAAAAAATTGTCATTTTTCTCTAAAAGGCAATTTTGGATATGTCTCGTTTTGCTCTGAAACCCTCCATTTGTAAACTATGAAATCTCTTTTCCATAGCTCCACTAAAATCCAACATTATGCATTCAACCCTGGTTATGCTCTTTGTGCATTTTTTTGACAACTATAATTAGGAAAAAAAAAAAAAAACACAGCTAGAACAAAAAAACAGACAGCAGGACAAGTTTGCTGAAATGTTTAGTACATCACTGAACACCAAAGTTGTGGATGAAATCAACCAAAGCAATCTCAACGATAACTTGAGTTTGCTGATGTAACTTATCCTGTTCTGTAAGAAAGAGTTGGAATGGTTTTTGACCAGCCTTGTTATTTCTCTTTGCTGGGCGCAAATGGTATTGAACAAGCAGCGTAGAAAGGGAATGAGTGACTTTTTACACTCTTTGTTTGACACTGCAGATTTTAAAAACTCAGAAAAAAAAAAAAAAATCACTGTATAACAAAAAAACTGGCTTCTTCAAGTCGTTATAATTATAGGGAAAAAATTTTGTGATCAATTTTTTAAATGACAAGAAGAAATGTGTGTTTTTCCTTCTTGTTATTGTTTCTTCAACAACTCCTGTCTGTAAAGGGAAGTAATAGCAGTGGTCAAAAACAATCCACAATAATTATTCACTGATGAGCCAGAACTCCATAAAAAGCAAACACAGGTACTTTACCTGTAAATGGATCTATGACTGCTACGTAAGGCCACTGCGTTAACTTGTAAAATTGTAGAAATCTCTTCCCTTCCTCACTGTCATGGTACACCTGAAAATAATCAACAGCTGTGATAAATTTGTGTGAAATTCATTATTTCTGTATGCTAAAATGAGTTATGTTTTGAACTTTTCAAATGAATGGGACTGCTCAAGGATCAACAATTTTTCTTACTGTGAATTTTTGGCTGAATTCAAATATTAACTCTATGCTACTCCTCAGCAGGTTTCTTGCTTTCCAAGACTTTCATACACATGTCTTGCTCCCAGGGCAAATGAGTCAGAGGTCGTGCTGGGCAATTTTGAGCTCCGCACATTTTCAACTATTGTCCAACTCAGGCACCAAATATTTTTCTGCAACCCATCATAGTAAACCATGGCTAAAGAAGGTTATGTTTCTGTGCTATGAAAAAAAAAAAAAAATTGAGGGGTTGGTATCTGAGAAGAAAAATAGTTTAAGACTAACTATAACTCAAAATCACAGGGCACCACCTCCAACTCATTTGTCTTGGGTGTAAGATATGTTCACTGCTATTTCTTCATATTTTTTTGTATCCCTACCTGCCAGAAGATGAAGTTCTCATGTATGATGCTCCGAGCCTCGGCATGACTCCACACATCCCTGTTCAGCAACTGACATGGAAACTCTTGAACATTCTGTACGTTGACCAGTAACCATTTGTTCTGAGTTGAGCCAATACGTCTGGCCTGAAGAATCATAAAGGAACAAGCCAGGCATTTTAAATTCCAGCTAACATATAAGGAAGAATGGATATGCAAAATTGATAACAAATAGAAAAGAAAGAAGTCTTTAGTTTATCTGGTCATCATTATAGCATCACCAGCAAGGTTAATAAGAAAGCAACAAAGTACCACAATATGGCCAAAATAACAGATAGCACATTTTCTGTTGTGTTGCAGTGTTCCTTCTTCTCATCTTCTTCAAAACAATATAAAAATAAAAATTTAAACTCATATGTGAACTCTTCACTGTCTCACTGTCATGGTACACCTGAAATTAATCAACAATAATAGTAAATTTGTATGAAATTTGTCATTTGTGTATGCTAAATCAAAAGAAAACATTAAATAAACAAAAAATAATCCCCATTTTGAAGACAGGAGAAACAAGAGCTTACATTCTGAAATGTTCCTTTGTAGGTTACATCAACTGGTGGTCGAAATAAGTCTTCCAAGTTTTTCCGTTTTGAAGGCTTTTTCCCTCTCAATGATTCTTCAAAATTATCTGAAACGAACAGCAAATACATATCTGTTTTTTCTGGATGTCGTGCCGGGCCACTGAAAGCTACGGCCTTTTTTAACTATTTTCCCACTCAGGTCACAAAATTTTTATCCTGGTTAGACAAGGTTGAATTTTTGTTTTGTGAGAAAAAATAATTAAGTTAAAAATGGCTGTAATCCAAAATTGCCCATAACAACTTCTGACTCATTTGCCTTGGGCGCAAGACTTGAACTGGTACATAAATACTTGAATTTATGCATACTTTAACTCGGCCTTTATTATTGAATCTTGTCAGGCCATGTCAAAGTTGGTAGTCTCTCTGTGTTGTGTCTGGTGTTGTCCATATCCGCGGCCAACAGAGAAGCAGAGAACCCAGTGGATATGGACAACGCCAGACACAACACAGAGAGACTACCAACTTTGACACGGCCCGACATGATCCAATAATAAAGGCCGAGATAACCTCAATAGAGGTTGAAAGGCCCAAACAAAATTGATCTTGATACTTTAAACAGAAATAAGCTGTTTAATTACATATTTTAAGAATCAACAGGAGCTTCCATGAGGGAATATGAGAAAAAAAATATACCATTTCAACTTTTGCAAAGCCAGTGTCCAACCATAGATTCACTGTGTTCAACCAACTCATTAACTAAGAACAAGACAATTCTGGGATAACTTACATGCTTCTGACTGGAAATTTCTGAAGCCATCAAACACAGATGGAGCTGTTCTTCTAGGTCTCCTCATTCTCCAGGCATCTGTCGGTCACGAAGTTAAAAGAGACACATGTCACATTTTGCCCAAGCACCTCATGTGAGAATTCAGAGCAAAAAAAAAACAACAACAAACAAACAAACAAATCATACTGGTTCTGCCAGTATGATTATTCTTTACACACTTGTAAATGTAAGCACATTTCATGTCAGTATTATAATCATGCATATATTTAAAGTGTGTCTCATTAACATTTTCAATGTCTAAAAAGCATTCAAATAAAATCTTCCCATTACCATATTTACCAATCTCTTCCTCCACCAGAATTTCTGTCTTCTGTGGAATTGGTGCTCTCACCCTGAAATAAAAAAATAAAATAATGAAAATTTATAACAGTTTCAATGAAAGAGCCAAATTCATAATTAATTCAGTTCAAGACATCATGTTCTAAATCTAAGAAACTTGAATCATGTGTGACTTTCATCCTAAAACAAGCAAATACAAGACAAAGACATTTTAATGTTTTTTTTTTTTTTTATCATTGCTATCTTTAGTGCATTCAAGAAAGATCTCTCATGTGCAGGAAAATATACAGGGTATGTCCACAATCAGCCTTCTGCCAATCACCCTTTCTTTTCCTCTGATCTGACCACTGACCAGTATCTCAGATCTACAGTAGAATCTTTTGACAGACGCTGGAAAACTGATGAACGGCAGATGAGAGTAGTGATGTGGGCTCACGTCAAGCAAACAGTCTTTGGTCATGTAACAATCAGCAATACTGAACAAAAGCGTGAGAAAGTAGAGGATGTGCTGGCTGGCTCAGGCTGCAGTTGGTAGGACTAGGTGTAGGTTATGAAGTGATGAAGTAAGTGAGACTGACAGTAGCTCCAAAAATGCTTAGCATAGGACTGTGTAGAGGTACAGCAGCTGATCTTGTACATTGACTTTACTGTTCTAATCACAAAGATTTCATACAAGACAGCATGATGTGAAAACAAACTGATGTAACACCAATGGTAGATTTCTCACATCATTACAAATCTTACACCTACCCCTCGCTGTCCTCTGTGGCATCTCCTCCTATGGCTGCTGTATCAGAGGGTCCAGCACCCCCACTGTCCATGTGCATACCAACTGCCATGTCCAAGTTGCCGGCACATGCTTCAAGAAGGTTGACTGCAACATTACGACCAGCCCCTAAAAAATTTAAGGGTAATAAAGGAAATCATTTCATGAAGATGTAGATTATCCAAGTCTCGTTCAGTCATACAATAATGCATCAAGTTTTCTTTTTTCCCCCAGTTCCTTGCCATTTCATATTACCTTAGATTAGTTTTCTGTTTCGTGGCCATTTCTTTGAGGACACTGCTTTAATACTTTTTTTGGTAATCCACCAATCAAAATAGAAAGGTAGGCCTATAAAAAGTCATATCTAACTATTTTGTCTTTGTTGTGACATGAAGATGTAAGATACATGAGTCAATTTGGCTCACTTTCTTATAGATCTAAATCTAGATTACATTTCAACCAAGTGAGAACTATGATGTAGGTCTACATCCAAAGACAACATAATAGCAGTGCTATAGAAATATCACTGATAACACAATCTAATTTCTCCAGATTAATATGAAACAGCTCTTAAGTCTTATCCTATAAGAATAAGAGGCCCTTAAAGCTCTTTAGGCCCTTCTGTTTTTTTGGGGTGAGGGGGTGAGGTGGGAGGATGAAAAGTTTGAGACAAACCTGAATCCCAAGAAAATCTTCTAAATTAATTCTAGATCTAGGCCTAGATTTATCCTTTCTCCTTTGATTCCATTTGTGTACTCAGTGTACTTCATGTTTTTCTCTAGATCTAGATCTAGATTTTTAGAGTGATTAGATCTAGATCAAATCAATAACTAAATTCTAGTAAGATCTAGACCTAGATCTCGATCTAGAGTCTATCTACTAAAGATCTAGATCTAGAATCTAGACTAGATAGAGTCTAGATCATCTAGATTAGATCTAATCTAGATCTAGATCTCGTCTAGAATAGATCTAGATATCTAGATCTCGATTGTACGTGTGAAATGACCAGCCTCATCTCTCCATAAGAAAATGAAAATGTCATCAAAACATAGATCTAGATAAGAAATTGAAAAGCTCAGCAAAAAGGCTCTTATTTCTTAAAGTCAAAGAATTAGGAAAGCAATGAATAAAAATGGACAATATCAGCGATTCCGACTTTCGTCGTTAGACTCAAGTCCAAGTAAACGACAGCAAAGAATCGAAGGGCTGAAAGAATTTATGGGAAACACTGTAAAAATCTCGTGAAAAAATGACGCCCCAAGATACAAAGATCTATATGTGCTGAAAGAAATTATCTTGAACAAAAACAACTCAACCTGTGACAGCCACGAACTGGTCTATAAGCTCTGAATTCATTGTACTGGACGTCGCCATTGCTGTTTGCCTTCCATCAATATTATCAAAACTGATTCCACTTCCGGTTATCCAAAGTTCCTCTCAAATTTCTGAACCAGTTGTAGAAATCTAAATTATTCAGATCTGACAATATGCTTTTAGAAAAATTCTCAAATAAATAAGAGAAAAATTGGAAATGGAGCAATTTTTTAATGTGATAAGTAAAGTGAGAGAAAACGTCTGTAAAAATAAATGAAGGCGCAATGTGGCACAATATTACATAATTTACTTATTATCAGAGAAGAAACGAAACAAATAAAGTGGTTTCGAACATGAACGAAAGGGAAGCAAAACAATGAATTACTGTTTATGATTCGGAGGGGGCCGAGATACCAGAGCAAATTAGGCCCACGGATACCTAAAACATCAAATGAACAAAACTTATTTCATTTATTGTTCTCGGCTTGAGGTACTCGTTTTTCCTTCTTCTTCTTCTTCTTCGTCTCCTTCTTGACAGTCTATCGTCTTGGTCTCCTTCTATTTTCTTTCTTTCCTTCTTGTTATCTTCTTTCTTTCTGCTCCTCCTTTTTCGTCATTGTCTTCTCCGCCTTTGCTCTACAAAAAAAAAAAAAAAACTATTTATTATCTGCCTTAATGGCCTCCTTTATTGTCAACTAATAATATTCGCATTGAACAAATTCAGAGGAAACACTGGGGGGGGGGGGGGGGGGGGGAAAAAATAAGTGTAAAACAAAACAAGATAAATAAACCAA
>JBCAUA010302970.1:0-11950 GCA_038406235.1 Peronia verruculata | reverse complement strand
CAATGCTAACGATCAATCACACTACTCATGTCAACATAACTGTCAAGCACACGACTCATGCCAACCTAACTGTCAGAACTAGTAGTCAAACATTCTGACAGAAAAGTTAGACAAAACTTTTATGCCACAAAACTGAAGAAAAAAAAAAAAAAAGGCAATGATACATCCTATCATACACACCTCTCACATAAAATTATTAACTTCTCAAGGACAAAACATACAGTAATAAATGCAAAGCGAAAAATGATACAAATTATAAATCCTGTGACATATGCAATCTAGAAAATTAAGGAATTTGTAAACAGCGCTGCAAGTGAACAACCCTATCTCTTTATGACAAGTGAAAGACCTTATCTCTTGAATGGCAAGTGAAAGATTCCAACACTAGAATGTCAAGTGAAAGATCCTATCCCAGTATCAGCAACACCAGAAGTTTCCAACACCAGAAAAGTGGAAGGTTGTAACAAGAGAACCGCAAGTGAAAGGTTCCTACATGAGAATGTCAAGTGAAAGGTTCCAACATGAGAATGTCAAGTGAAAGGTTCCAACATGAGAATGTCAAGTGAAAGGTTCCAACATGAGAACATCAAGTGGAATGTTCCAACACGAGAACATCAAGTGGAAGGTTCCAACACGAGAACATCAAGTGGAAGGTTCCAACACGAGAACATCAAGTGGAAGGTTCCAACATGAGAACAAGAAGGTTGCAACATGAGAACAAGAAGGTTCCAACATGAAAACAAGTGGAAGGTTCCAACATGAGAACATCAAATGGAAGGTTCCAACATGAGAACATCAAGTGGAAGGTTCCAACATGAGAATATGAAGTGGAAGGTTCCAACATGAGAATATGAAGTGGAAGGTTCCAACATGAGAACATCAAGTGGAAGGTTCCAACACGAGAACATCAAGTGGAAAGTTCCAACACGAGAACGTCAAGTGGAAGGTTCCAACACGAGAACATCAAGTGGAAGGTTCCAACACGAGAACATCAAGTGGAAGGTTCTAACATGAGAACAACGTGGAAGGTTCCAACATGAGAACATCAAGTGGAAGAGTCCAACACGAGAACATGAAGTGGAAGGTTCCAACACGAGAATATCAAATGGACGGTTCCAACACGAGAACATCGTGGAAGATTCCAACATGAGAACAAGAAGGTTCCCATATGAGAACAAGTGGAAGGTTCCAACATGAGAACAAGTGGAAGAGTCAAACACGAGAACATCAAGTGGAAGGTTCCAACACGAGAACATCAAATGGAAGGTTCCAACATGAGAACATCAAGTGGAAGGTTTCCAACATGAGAACATCAAGTGGAAGGTTCCAACACTAAACAATAAGTGAAAGGTTCCAACACGAGAATGGCAAGAGAAAGAGTCCAACACCAGAACGGCAAGTGAAAAGGTCCAACACCAGAACGACAAGTGAAAGGAAAGAAAAACAAACTATTTTTTTTAGTAGTTTTTTATTTTTTATTAGTTTTTTTTAATTTTTTTTTTTTTTTTTAAACAACGTTAAAAAAAAAAGGACTGCTACAGTGCAACAAATAACGCAGCCCCAGGTGGGCTCACGGAAGAAAAAAACGAAAACAAACTATTCCCCTTGTCTGGTGCACACCACGTCGTTAGGGGGCTCTAATCCAAGTGACGCTGCCTGTGGGCCAGTGTGTCCAATCTAACACACCTATATTCTTGCACCCTCCATACTGGAGGGACCCCGGACCCACACGGGGGGGTTAAAGATTTTTTAAAGTATACATTTTATTTTTAATTTATTTTTGGTATTTTTTTTTTAACAAAGAGTTTAAGAGAGGATTGCTGCAATACTACAAATGTAGCCCCAGATGGGCTCACGGGAAAGAGACCAAAAAAAAAAAAAAAAGGGTGCTGACAACAGGACTGATGTTCATCTGATGGGTGATTCACTGCAAGTCAAATGCACCAAGCTGGGGGGGGGAGGGGAAGGAAGAATGGATAGATTTTAACTTTTTGTGATGTGTTTGCATTTGTGTGTTGGATCTGACAATGCAACAGCACGATTACAGTGATATTATGCCAAGCACAGGCAAATGGGTAGACCTCTCAGAGAATGTATACTGTATAATACTGTGTAGGTTCTATGGCCTTAGCACAACTTTTACAAATGTGTGATTCAAAAGGGCTTTTTTCAGACCAAAGCCAGGATTGGATCTAGTAGTAGATTGTACAAACCTATGATTAATTTTGGCACAATATGAAAGAGCTACAGTAGTTCAGACTTCAAATGCCAAGCACAACTTAGCAATATAAAGTTTGAACTCATGTAGTAAACTGGGGCACATTCACAGGGTTGTGAATTTCAGTTGTGAAATCATATTTCGAAAGCAGTCATTGGATGCATCAAAACTGCGTTACATATTTCTCAAACTCTGAATTCCATGCACAACAAAATAAGATTAATTTTTGCTATATAATGTGGATGATGAGTGGTGGTAGCTTGTGCCACCTAGTTCAACTTTCTGCATTATAGGGCAGCCATAGCAATGAAAAGAAAGAACTGCTGCAATGTTCAGTCTTCAAATGCTGAGCCACAACCCAGCAATACGAAGAAGGAGCTGCACAAAAGTGCGTGAAACCATGGATATTTTGTAAGAGCCAAATACTGAGTGCACCAGTACTGTGTTTAACATTTTTCAAAGCGAAAATTTCAAACAGAACCCAAAAATACAAAGCTCAGATGTTTTGAATATTATGTTATGCGGGTGATAAGTACTTATGACAACTACTCAATGGTGACAATTCCAGCATTACAGGGAGGATAATTATGCAATGCTCAACCTTTGAATGCCAAAGAGCAAAACCTAACAACAGACACAGCTGTCGAAAAGTTCAGTCTTTGAATGCCGAGTCACGACCCAGCAATACATAGAAGAACTGCACAAAATTGAGTTAGACCAAGGATATTTTGTGGGAAGCAAAGTTGGATATATCACTACTGTTTTTCAACATTTTTCATAATGAATACCAAGCAAGATTGCACAATACAGAGTTGAGATTTATAGGGTGCAATTTTATATCACATGGGTGACAAACACCACAACTTCTCAAACCTTGAGTGTAGGATGGTGCCCAGCAATATAAGGTAAGGACTGGTGGTATTTTCTGCCATGGTTCTAAGATGCAATGAGTCAGAAAATTAACAAGTTTAAGTGTGATATAACAATACATATCTTCCAATCAAACCACTGCTGACCTAACTAGGAGGACAAAAAATGAAAGGATCATTTGTCAGTTTCTGATTGTCTGTGCATGGGTTTCTCTCGTGCACTCCCATAAACACACTGTACCAGGCATTAGTTTTATTGCATGCTCCCGGTGTGTTTCACTTGTCTGATCACTTGGCTGTGAGATGATACTTTGTCAAAGTAGGTAAGTTTCTACAATGGTCTCCCATTAATGCTACAAATTATATCCAGATCTTCATCCAAATATAAAGTGTGCACAATGGTTGCCCAAAATGTCATAGCTGTAAATTATGGCCTCCCATTCATGCTACACATCATATCTAGATCTTCACCTTGATATAGTGTATACATAATGGTTGGCCCATTGGTCCAATGGCTTCCCATTCATGCTACATGTCATAACCAAACCTTCGTTCAGGGCTGACTTGTGCAGAATGGTTGCCAGGCTTTAATGTTTCTATGCTTGTACATGTTCTTAAACTTTGTGAGTGTGTTACTGTGTACATGTAGAAATTACATAAGATCTATGTGTTGTATATGTACTGCTGTACTGCACAGAAATATATAGCAGGGCATAAATGTGTCTCTGTCAACATGAACAGTTCTTTTTTGCTGAAAGAAGACAACAAAAGAAGAAATGGAATAAAACCAAAATTAGGCTGCTTTGAGAAAAGACTAAGCATGAATATTTCATGGCATGTCTACCAGAGTATGGAGAAGGTGCATGCACCTTTGAAGATAAACATTACCAAAGGGTAATGCGCATGACATGAAAGGCAAGATAAAATTTAATATACAGATCTCTATATCATGATACTGAAGATGAAAGAACAGCAGAAAAGGAATGTACCAAAGAAATATATGAAGGACTGAAAGCCTTTCGGTACACTACGTCATTGTTTCCATGCAGCAGAAATTCTTGCTAACAGAGGTTGGTTGCATATTTCACTGCACAGTAGCTTTGTGAAGAAAGATCACACCACAGACACTGAGGGCATGATTGCATATGTGCCAATGAGACAAAGTTGCATTGTTGCCAGAGCATCATTAATGCAAAGAACTTTGCTCACAATTTTGATTTATAATTTGAACCTTCAATAGCATGACTACCACAACATGGAGAAAGACAAAGCAACAGACATTGTGCCAATTAGAACGGAGTTTTTAGCAATGCTGTAACAATGTATTATACACAGGGAGACAACTGAGTGATGCATTGACTGACGGATTGTCTGATTGACTTTGCTGCCACACAGGCAAACATGGTTGCAGAGATGATCATCACACCCTATGAGTGAAAGTAAAGGAAAATTATAAGACCTGCAAACAGCTAGCAGAGGAGGGATTCTATATTGATGGTCACATGGTAAGTAATATAGTTTCTATAAGAAGATTGTCACAAAACCAATGAGTTTTTGTTCACTGAGTCCTTTTAAGATCTACTGCTAAATAACTGATGAAATCTATCATGAAAATTTGCATTGGGTGATGTTACATTCAAACTATCCTCAAAACTACAATGCTGCCGAAACGGGCGCTCGCAAGACCGTGCTTTACGTTCAACAACTACACTCCATGAGGAGGCCATCCACTTTAAGCCATCTGCGTCCAGGAACAGGCATTGACCAGCACACCCCATCTGCAGGGGTTTGTCCACTTCAGAACTAAGATCAATGAAAGAAACCAGACTGTTTTATGTCTTTAAGACTGAAAGGTGAGTCTATAACTATAACAAAGCAGCAGTCAGAGCAACAAACTAAGGCCTTATTATGCCCCTGACATGTACACGTTTCAATACAGCAGAACTGTCATGAAGGCGAGATATATTACACCACAAAGAACTAAGGGATTTTGACATGGCCTCAATGTGGTAAAGAAGACAGAGTAAGGTTGTGTCCCCCATTAAAAATTGAAGGGTGTGGTTTTGACATGTCAGTAAATCATTAAAACCATAGCTAAACTTGTGGCATTAATATGGAATAGAAGTTCTAAAAAGTGCCACTAAACTTGGCCACTGTGTGTCGTTCACACCAAAAAATGAGGGCCAATATCTTAAGGATAATAAGGCTATCTTTCCCGTGAGCCCACCTGGGGCTGCGACATTTGTAGCACTGTAGCAGTCCTTTCTTGAACTTTGTTTAAGAAAAAAAAAAATTATCAATATTGCTAACAATTCATACCATAAGACAACTGTTAAAAGTGTAAGAGCCATGCATTAAAAAGGAAGGGCTTTGACTTACCCTTTAATTTTGAACAATGCTGTAAAGAAATCACTGCTACATTATGCCATTAGACCATCACAGAAATATATATCAGCAATATTAGCAGTATTAGTACTGGAAGACCGCCGCAGCCACAGAAGTACTGAGAAGATACTCCTGATCAATTGTCCTTAGTCATGTTATGTTAGGCTACAGGTATGTTCTGGACCAAACAGAAAAAGTCAGACTTAAATGTGACTAGTAAACAATGACCACTGGCTGAACCATATAAACCATGGGCCAACATGCTGAAAGCAATCTGGATTCCTGTACCACTGACAAAAAGGGGAGGATGTGGGATAGGAGAAAGAGCCATCATCAACAGCACAGCCAGCACTAGCACCATCAGTACTACCAATACCAGCCCCATCATCACCAGCACCACCACCACTGGCCTGCAGTTCGTTAAGAGACCACCACTGTAAACGCTTTCAGAGAAAAAAAAAAAAAAAACTGATCAGACCAACAGACAAAAAGACCTGTGTGGTCAGACACAAATTGAAGGAGAAACCAACAGTCAGACTACAGTAAGAAGTAGGAGTCAGACATAACTGACAACTAGTAAAATGATGAGCGGTTAGATCAACAAACTACGACGACAGTACAGAAACGATCCAGTTCTGTCATCTAATATACAATGAAAGGAGAAGAAAAATATTTTTCCTCCAAGAATGTGATACCAATAATTGTTGCTTGGATAGTCTTGAGTTTATGGCCGTTTGTCATTTACAGATTAACCCAAGTTCTGTATAAGTTACACAGAATACCCACAAGGAGAAGAAAAAATTTTCCTCCACCAAGAACGTGATATCAATAATTGTTGCTAAGATAGCCTTGGGTTTATGGCAATTTGTCATTTACAAATTAACCCACGTTAGGATGTATATCATTGCTTCCCGTGTGCAGTTGTGTATAAATTTGTACAAGTTACATTTGTCAGGAGTATATTTGTTGATGTGAGGTATGTTTGATAGTTAGCCTGTTGGTGTGAGAAGTGTGTTTGATAGTTGGCATGTTGGTGTGAGAACTGTTTTTGATAGCATGTTGATGTGAGTGAGAGGTGTCAATGAACTTGGTCATGGTCTATCACCTCATGACAAAATCTCTACAAGGGGACTGAGAGATCAACGGGCAAATACAAAACCACCACCAACAACAAACGTGAAAAAAAGAGTGACCCGTGAATCCCGACTCGTAATCAGCATCCCTACACATGCAAATTTTGCAAATTCTCTTCACTCTTGCTGTAACCGTCATCGGATGATGTGTTGAATCTCGACAAAGATGGCTCCCTATGCCAGACCACAAAGGAAATCAAACTGTAAAATCCCATATATGCTTGTCATTGTATCATTTATCTCTCGTTCGTCGTTTCTGTATGTCTAACTGCCTGTACTACTTTATTGGGAATTATCTTACCAATAAAGAATATGCTTAAGCAACGTAGAAACTTGTCAGATGGTAAAATGAATATGATCACCTTGCATCCCACACCAGCACAGAATGTCACTGATACTGATAGATATAAGAGCATACAGAGGAGCAGATGTAGCTATTAAGAAGTGAAGGCTGAGGTTTAGACATGCCAATAAATTACTAAAGAAACTATCGCTACATTTGAGCCATTAAGACTGGAGGCAGAAGTGCCATTAATTGCGGTCATAGTGTGTCATTCACACCAAAAGATGAAGATCAAAACCATAAGGTCAACAAAGCTATCTTGTGCCTTTTATAGGACAGAAGCTACTCTTTTAAAAGTGTAAGAGCACAATAACAAAAAGGATAGGCTATGACTTACCCTTAAAATTAAGAGTTTACATTTTGAACAATGCTGTAAAGAAAGCACTGCTAGATTATGCCATCAGACCATGATACAAATATATATCAGCAAATATTAACAACAAGACCGTGGCAGCGACAAAAGTACTGAGAACTACTCATGATCATTTGTCTTTGGTCATGTTATGCTGGGCTATATTTAAACATTTAATATTTTTCTTCTACAATTTCAGAGCAAACCAGCCAAATAGAAGCACTACTGCCATCAGTATTAGCAACAGAGACTGGTTCTGTTGAGACTTTCTGAGAACAGGAAAAAACTGAAGAAGTGGTCAGACCAACAGATAGAATTAAATAAAAAAAAAATAGACATAAATTGATGGAGTGACCAACACTCAGACTACACTAATTAAGCTCTACATACTACTGATTCACAAGTGAAGAAAAACAGAAAAGTAAATACCATATTCTGTAAACAGTGAAATTCATGATATGAATGTTAATATCAGCAAGAGATGGAAAGATTTAACAGCCATCTACGGTTTTCACCCTATCATTAAAAGGTGGGTGCCCTCTTGGATGCCAGGTCCAGAATCGCCAGGCGCGATGGAGAGACCAACACTCAAACTACACTACTTAACCACCACATGCTACTGATTCGCCAGTGAAGAAAAAAAGTAAGTACCATATTCTGTCTTCAGCAATAAGACAAAAGTATTTCTTCACCCCATCTGTAATGGCATATTCTCAACTTTTTACCAAGCATGGAATACTCTGTTGAATAAAATATCCGCCCTGCTTGTTTCCCAACTATCAATTAGCAATAGAAAGACTATAAAAAAAGGTTCAATATTTCTCTCTTCATGGTTAATTCAGTTTAAATGACAGATCTACCAGATAATTCTGAATTACATTAGTATACAAATATATATCAGCAATGTTAGCAGTATTAGTACTGGAAGACCGCCACAGCCACAGAAGTACTGTGAAACCACTCATGATCAATTTTCCTTGGTCATGCTATGTTGGGCTGGATGTATGTGCAGGACCAAATAGGAAAAGTATCAATGCCTCCGATCTACACCTCTATGAAGGGCAGTTTCTTTGAAGACTTTCAGATAGCAACAGAAAAAAAAAAATGGTGCGACGGACAAAGAGATGGTGAAGAGATCTACAGGAACAAGCAGTAGTCAAGACTTAACTGTGACATCTAGCAAACAATGACCACTGGCTGCTCTGTAAGAGCCATGGGCCAACATGCTGAAAGCAATCTGGATTCCTGTACCACTGACAGAAAAAGGAGGGGGGAGGGGGGGGGGGAGGGGAGGGAAGAAAGAGCATCATCATTAAGAGCACAACCAGAACTAGAACCATCAGCTCTACCAATACCCGCCCCATCATCACCAGCACCACCACTGGCCTGCAGTTCATTAAGAGACCACCACTGTAAACACTTTCAGAGAAAAAAAAAAAAAAATTGATCAGATCAGACAAAAAGAGACCTGTGGGGTCAGACACAAATTGAAGGAGAGATCAACAGTCAGACTACAGCAAGAAGTAGGAGTCATAACTGTGACAACTAGTAAAATGATGAACAGCTACATCAACAGACTACAATGACAGAAATCCAGTCCCGTCACCTAATCTACAATGACAAAAGAAAACAATATAATTCCCTACCAGGAACGATACCAACGACTGTTGCTAAGATAGTCTTGGTTCTATGGCTGTTTTTCAAAACTTAACCCATGTTCTTTAAGGAAAGATGAGAACAATGTGTGAATGAACTTTCACTTCATGACAAAATCTCTGCAAGGAGACAAAGGCCAACTGGTAAATACAACAATAACACCAACAATAAACACGTGAAAAAAAAAAGTGAATCTTGACTAATAAATCAACAGCTCTATGCATGAGAGAATTTGGCAGCTCTTGTCACTCTCTGTGTGATGATGCCACGAGACAGACCTCAGTGGTAAGTCAAGGTGTATAGACCGTCATATGATTGGCAACTTATCATTTATCGTCATATGTTTGGCAACTTATCATTTATATATCTCCTGTCTGTATATCTGTAGAGATCTATGCTATTATGTACTTATCAAAGAAGAAGAATAATGGATGTGTGCTCAGAGTTAGGATAAATGCTTTTTAAATATATTAAGTATTTGCATTACTTTAAACACATTTAATACAAGAAATGTCATTACTAAGCCCTCTTGGCCATCTCTTTTCATTAAATATTACAAAGTTGAAACCGTTGTCGAATGACATGTTAAATCTAGACTGGAGATGGCTCCCATCTCCCAAACCAAAACGGAAACCAAAATATAAAGTCACATGTTTGTCATCATGCCACCTCTCTCTCTCTCTCCGTCATGTCAGTACTTATGTCTACTTGTCTGTTGAGATATATTCTGTTAGGAATTATCTTACCAATGAAGAATATGCTTAAGCAATATAGGAGCTTGCCAGATGGTAAACTAAACAATATGATCGATCACCTGTGCATACCATACCAGCACAGAATGTCACTGACGTGTGAGAGCACACACAGGAGCAGATGTAGCCATTGAAAATTGAAGACTGAGGTTTTGACATGTCAATAAATCATGAAAGAAACCACAGCTAGTGCCATTAAGACTGGAAGTAGTTTTAAACAGTGACATGAAACTTGGCCATAGTGTCATTCACACCAAACAATGAGGGCTAATATGAAAAAAAAAAACAGACCTATTTTTTACCACTGAGATTCATCAACACCCTAAGGATAAGGTGATAGTGTGCCTATAAGACGGGAGCTGAACTTTAAAAGTGCAAGGGCACTAGGAAAACAGGCTATGACTTGACCTTCCTAAAATTGGAGTAAATTTTCAACAATGCTGTAAAGAAAGCACTGCTAAGATATACAATTAGGAATAGATTGGGGGCTATCTTTTGTTGCACTTTTGACACGTCATGCATCAGCATGATAAGAAAATAGGACTACATGTACAATGAGCCATTAGAACTAGAGGTTAACTTCAACAGTGACAACAAGGCCAAGAAAAATCGCTTTACCTTATACTATTTTGACAAAGCTGAATTTTATATTGCATTAACATCACATTATACAGAAGAACTATTTGACGTCAGTTTTTCAAATGTGGTCAATTTAAGAAATTATATTTAAACATTTTATATTTTTTCTTCAATCTGAGAGCAAACCAGCTCAACAGAAGCACTACTGCCATCAGTGATTGCAGCATTGGTATTAGCACCCGAGACTTGTTCTGTTAAGACTTTCATAAAAGAGAAAAATTTGTCAGACCAACAGAAAAAAGAGGCCTGTGTGGTCAAACAAATTGATGGAGAAACCAACAGTCAGACTACAGTAACAACGAGCAGTCAGACTTAAATGTGACAACTAGTACATGATGAGCTGTAGATCTATAATCTATGGCACTTAGAAAGAAATCCAATCTTGTCATCTAGTCCACCACGACTAAGAGAAAAAAAAAAATATTCTCCAATAGGGATGCACATGGACTGATTTATGAAACAAAATCTGATCAGAAGCTGTATAAAAAAAGATACATAAAGATTATCTCTGAATTCAGAGAACATACAACAGAACCTGAAATTGTCAGTAAAGACTTTATGTATGGAACAACTGTTTTTTCTTATTCACAGCAAAACGGCCAAATCTTGTAATCAGTAGAATTTGGCAGAACCACTTTGAAGATGGCACCAAAAGGGGTGGGAGTGTGGGGAGGGGGAAAGAAGTAAGAGGCAACATCATCAGCACAACCAGCACTAGAACCTTCAGCACCACCAGTACCAGCCGCATCATCACCAGCACCAGCACCATCACCACCACAACTGGCCTGCAGTTCGTTAAGAGAACACCACTGTAAACATTTTCAGAGAACAAAAAAAAAAAAAAAAAGAAAAATTGGTCTGAAAGACAAAAAGAGACCTGTGTGGTCAGACAAATTGATAGAGATACCAACAGTCAGACTACAGCACTTAAGCACCATATGCTACAGATTCACTAAGGAAGAAAAACAGAAAAGTACCATATTCTGTAAACAGTGAAATTTCATAAAGATATGAATGTTAATTTCATCAAGAAATGGAAAGATTAACAGCCATCTATGGTTTCCTCCCTATCATTAAAAGATGGGTGCCCTCTTGGATGTGGGGTCTAGAATCACAGGACGCCACAGCAAAACAAGATAGAAAAGTAGTTCTTCACACCATCTGTAATGGCATATTTTGTTACTAAGCATGGACACCTTGTTGAATAAGTTGTCTGCCCTGCTAGTTTCCAAACTACCAATTAGCAATAGAACTTAAAAACTACAAAAAAGATTATTTCTCTGTTCATGGATATTTCAGTTTGAATGGCAACACATAGATCTACCAGATAATACTTCTGAATTACACCATTATATGAGTAATACTTCTGAATTACACCATTATATAAATACATATCAGCAAGATCAGCTGTAACAGTACTGGATGACCGCCGCAGCCACAGAAGTACTGAGAAACTACTCATGACCAAATTGTCCTTTGTCATGTTATGCTGGGCTAGGGGTATGTTCTGGATCAAACAGAAAAATACTTAACTGTGACTAGCAAACAATGACCACTGGCTGAACCATATAAACCATGGGCCAACATGCTGAAAGCAATCTGG
>JBCAUA010302750.1:0-19458 GCA_038406235.1 Peronia verruculata | reverse complement strand
TTTCCACTAGATGTGGGATTTGATACAAAGCTAGATCTAGTCGTCTCCAAAAAGTCGTAAATCAAAATAATTTTACTGGGGCACCCATTATATAAACGCATTAAAATTAAAGGGAAAGCCTCTAAGATATATCGCTATGATTTAATGTTTACAAACAGGATAAACAAACCCAAAAAATGCGACGAACCTGTGCCCGCGCTCAAGAGGCGCGGGGTGGCGCAAAGGTATATAAAACTAGCCGCGCCTTTCAGGCGTGCAGTGTCTCAATCGGTTGTAAGACGGCCCGCGCGCTGAGGGCGCGGGGTGATGTGAAAAGGTTAAAGAAATGGTAGCATCCTTTCCATTAAAAATGCTGTTAAAAAAACAAGTTCACAGAATCAGTTGTCTCCTTTTCTGAATGATATTCTTTTTTTTTTTTTTTATTTGTTGAAAAAAAAAAAAAATTCATTTTTGTTTTGTGTAGGGATAGGAAGGATGTCAAACTAGATTTTCTGAGCTTTGCTGATTTTCAAATTTTGCTGATTCGCCAGCTGCTCATGTTTTTGTTTCTGTTTTTTTTTTTTGTGTTTTTAATATAAAACAAGTCCCGTGAGACGTGCAAGCGAGAAGAATAGTCATACTAACACTAAAACAACTACGAATATCGTGCATGGAGCAGGGTTTTTTTTTTTTGCATTTAAAAACCTTTTTAATAGTAAAGCTATTACCAACGTAGATTCCACATTAGAAGGCTTTTTGTCTTAATAATTTGTACCTTGACTGGGCTAACCAGTCTGATAAGATTATCCGACTTTTTAATGAAACACTTTGACATCCGGGAGAGAGTCACAAGCGCTAAACTATTTACTCTTTTAAAACTTGAAAAGTGAGATTGTTTCTGAAAATTTTCTTCTGGGCTTTTACCTGCAGTCTTGTGCAGTAGCAAACAGTTTAAAGGGGGACTTTTTTTTTTTAAAAACAAATTCAGTTTTGATTTTTTCCATTCTGTTTAATCCATAGACAAGTTCAGCCGTTACAATGACAGCGATTCTGAAGAGGAAGATGACTGGGCAGAGAACGACAGCGAGGGGGACGACCTTACACAAGAGATTGACCGGTTTCTGCAAGATGCTGATAACGATGGTGATAATGGCGATGGTGGCGACACACGTGTGGTAGAGGAAACAGCAGATGTGGCAGATGCAGCCGCAGATTCGTATGAAGTAGAGATCAGGACACTTGAATTTTCTGACAACGAGGATGAGAAGGATGACCCAGAACATGAGACTGTGACCTCTGAACCAGTGCAGAACTCTCCTATTGCAAGTGATAATGAAAGTGTTGACCTTGATGCACTTGCTGAGGATGAACCCATTTTAGAAGATGGGTTAGACAATAATATAGCTGATGTATTAGAACAGAAAGTTCCGAGCCCTATTGAATCTAATACAAATATTGAAGATCTTGATCATTTAGCAGAAGACCCTGTCAATAAAAATGATGAAGTGACAGATGAAAATAAATCTGAAAATGCTCATGTCTCACAGTCTTCCTCTTCCTCATCTTCATCATCATCTTCATCTTCCAGTGATTCAAGTGATTCCAGTTCAGATGAAAATGAAGATAAAGATGGAGAAGAGGCTAATGTAGATGATGCTAGTAAATCTGTGAGTAAGGATGCTTGTAGTGTAAGTCCTGTTCATGGTGGCAAAGAAATGGCAAATAGTGATTTTGTGACGCAATCAAAATTATCCTCGGACAAGGCATCACCACAGCCAACCACAGGTTCACCAGAGAGAATCATCCCTGCTAGAACTTCCAGTTCACCTCAGCAAAAAGTGTTGTCACCTCGCTCAACTTGTACACCACCGCGCAGATCACCCTCTCCACATCCTACCTCCTTATCACCCCGCAGAAGTTCTCCATCTAGCAGAAAACATTCACGATCTCCCTACAGGGACCCTCTTCGAAGGAGAACGCCATCTCCTCGTGGGCCAAGATCTAGATCTAACTCACCAAAGCGCCGCTCATCACCATACTGGTCCTCATCTCAGAGGCAATCTCCAAAAAGATCTCTATCACCACGAAGGCGTTTTTCTCCCCGGCCGCTTTCTTCAAGAAGGCGGTCAGTATCACCCCATAAATACAGATCCCCGCGGAGGTCATTATCACCAGTGCGACGCTCAAGATCACCACGAAGGCGGCTCTCTCCTAGAAAAAAATCAACATCTCCATCACGGAGACCCTTGTCACCCATCAAACAGTCGTCATCCCCAGCACGACGATTTAACTCGGCATCTCGTTCCACCTCAAGACATAGACGTGAAGGAAGTCGGGATGCTCGCGAGCAAAGGAGATCAGATAGGCCCAACGATAGGGACAGGCTCAACCGAGACAGTGATTCTAAATATTTCTCTAGTCGTGGACGGGAAAGGGTTGAACGTAGTGAACGTGACCATAGATATCGTAGATCAAGATCTAGAGATACGCGTGAAAGGAAGCCAGGTGACTCAGCTATACCTGTCAAAGATAGCCCCATTAGGGTAGGGAGATCTTCTGAGTCTCGGGGAGGAAGGTCCAAGTCTAAAGAGAACAAAGCTCTTGACACGGCCCTGCCTCAGATTGATTTAGACAAGCTCACGCCAGAGGAGAGGGAGAAAATTGAGGCCAGGAGGAAAAAGTTCAGCACGACTGAAGTGAAAATTGATCCAGCTAAAAAAGTCTCCCTCAAAAGTATAAAAGAGCGCAGCAAAAAGCAGAAAAAATCCACAGAGAAAGAGGAAAATGCCCCGCCAGAGAATCATGTGAAGAGGAGAAGAAAATCTGTAAATAAACCCAGGCAGCAGGTGGAGGAGGAGGAGGAAGAGGGGTCAGATTCAAAGGAAGAAGGAGAGAATGAGCTTGCTGAGTTGGAGGAGGAGAGTGATGACTCTGACACAGGTAGAGGCTGGAAGCAGGAGGGCAACAAGGCAGGGAAAACAGTTCAATCTGCAAGACTTTCACGGAAGTCAAACCCTAGTCTTTTGAACGACCATAGACCACCCCAGCGTAGGGGTGGTGATGGTCGTCGCAGTCGTCCAAACCTTGGGTACTCGGACAGGCAAAGAGAACGGCCACCATTTTCACGCCCAGGCTTTCAGAGGCGAGAGGATCTGCTGCCGGATGATGACAGTGAGGAAGAGGCTGCCTCAAGCCGGCTGACAAGCAGCATTGTCACCACCAAACCTTTTAAAGCAGATATACCTCCAGAGAAATTACGTATTGAAGTGCAAGTAGCCCCAAAAGAGAAGAAATCCAAGAAGTTAAAAGTCAAACCAGATTTTTCACATGTGTATTCCGTACCAGCCAAGCGGAAATTGGAAGCGGAGGTTGAAGAGAAGGAGGAGGAAGAAGAAGATGATGCAGAAGTTGTGATAGCAAAGAAAACAAAGAAGAGAAAGAAAGAGAAGAAGAAGAAGAAACATGCTAAAGAACTCCCAGAACCTGTTGCTGTTGTCCCTCCTGCTGCCACAGATAGCAGTGACGAGGAAGAGATAGAGGCTGACCCACCCATCCTACCACAGAGACCCTCAGTTTTGGAGCGACTTGGGAAGAAAGTTCCATTCAAACCGCACAAGGAGAAGAAGAAAAAGAAAAAGAAGAAGAAAGGTCATTCCGATGATGGTGAGCATATGAGTTTGGTATAATTTCAGGAGTCTCAGACCCAAAATTTATCAGGCAGAAGTTTATAGGTTTGATGTTCCGGTGCCGTCGGTTGAGGTGCCAGAAACGCATATTTAGAGTTGTCTCTAGCACAGGGCAAGATCTTTTTTGAGATGGCTTTACAGCTTAGGTGCCTTTCTCATTAATTTTTTTAATAATTTGATATCAGAAGTGTAACTACTTAACTTTAAATTTATTGTGTCACTTATGTAGGATGTAAGTTGAACACATAACATGTCATCTTATTTTTTCTCAGAATACTTTTCACTCTGCTTTAGGTCCAGGCATTGTCTGTGCATTTTTATATCATTGATTTCAGAGCCTCATAGATCTCACAAACTGATATACTGTAGATATAATGATTATGCTCAAACGAGAAATCTCCACTGATACATGATACTACATGCAGCAGATACATTGTCTTGTTCAGCTCACAATGGTAGACCCACATTTTCATGATGACATTTCTCGAACATTTTTAATATATAAATAATAGCATTTAAGGTCCCCTCATTAACCAGATGGTCTTTTTCTCCTGTTGAATATTTGTTATTTTCCATTGATGGTGCTTTCACTGATCGTTGACCACTGTCTTTCACAACTGATAAAATGAAGAGTGCTAAGTGTGGACCATAGACTTGAACAATATTAAGTCTGGTTGAATGATTGCTAGACTTTAAGTATATTTTATAATGCAGCAGTGTTAAGACTTACAACAATGTGTCCTTGAATAATTGCTAGACTTTAAATATATTTTATAATGCAGCAGTGCATTAGGTCAGTATAACATGTCCTTGAATAATTACTAGACTTTATTTTATATCGTTGTAGTGCTAAAACATAGGACAGTAAAATGTATTTGAATAATTCTTAGATTGTCAGTATATTTTGTAATTCAGCAGAGATAAGACTGAGGCCAGTGTCTCATATCTTTGAATAATTACTAGACTTTAAGTTAAGCATATTTTATAATGCAGCAGTACTGAGACTAAATGAAATACGTAATGGTTTTCAGAATTTTATTGTTGTAAAACTTCAAATTTTGTTGCTTTGAAATGGACAAAAAAGCCTGATAATGTGGGTGTTAAATGATGTACGAGAATTGTTGGACTGTGGCAAGTACTTTGTCATTCCGTGTAAGAGTAGAAAATATGTATGTTAGGGACAAGTCTACTTTGCCAGCCCATTCTAAATACGATCTCTTCAGAGATGCATTACGCAATCTTTATCTGAAATCTGTTTGTGTCGTTAACTTGTCTTTTAATATTGTTAGACATCTACTCTTGTCTTTCAAACCACATTCTACCTCCTGCACCTGCAATCAGTATCACCTACCAATTGTGGATGTCCAGTCATGTGATTGTCGCACTTGTTGTTTTAATTAAATTGTATAATTATTATATACTTTTTATTCTAGTGATATATTTTATAGCTGTAAGTGAAAAGTGTAGTGTAAAGGGAGACATTTCTATCCAGCCAACAATATGAAGATAAAATTGTCAGGAAAATACAGTGACAGATTCATTTAATAAATACCTGTTCATTAGGTAGAAACTTATTTAAGTTAGATAGATATTGTACATGTATCTAGATTTTTTTTACAACAGATTAGGTGCATGGACTGCACTGGAGTAAAGATACATTTACTCAGATTTTTAGGGTTTCATGACTCTTGAAATGACAAAGGGTCAAATAGCTCATCAAAATGCTTGTTACATTTTGCACCTGAATGACTTTTGATATTATACACATGTACTATACAGTAACGAGATATCCCATCCCATATTGCTGTGAAGCCTGAACTTCCTTGAATGTGAATGCAAAGTTATTGCAGAGCTGCTAGAACTTTTGAAACGTCCTCACATTTAGCGTTAAACACAATTGTCAGTGAAACCGCTAGTTGACATGGAACGGGAACTGCATGAGAGATGGACAGTGCAGCAAAAATACAGTCCACAACAAACGTATACACATACTTGAGGAAAATAGATACATCTATAATTTTAAATACTTCTATAAACATAAATCCTCTTTTGAAGTTTATCAAGGTTTGATAACACTTTGTGCCTTAGTTTTATCAAATTTCAAAAACTTTTTTCTTTCAACGTACAAATTTTATTTTCTTAAATTGTGCATACATCTGTTTGGCGGATTCTGTATTTAACTTTGCTGCAGCAGTTAGGTAAAAAATGGGACACCCATGAATCTCCAGGGATGAAAGGAAATTAGATATTTGATACCTGAGTCGGAAAATATTTGGAAACAGCTGTATCTTGAAGACATACAACTCAATTTCCAACTCATTTGTTCCGGGGGGCGAGACATACATATTTCGTGTTAGCAGCATTAATCTATCAGTACTGGTTTACAATATTTATTTTCTTGTTTTTTTTTTTTTTTAGCCAAGGTTTATTACTTTGTTACTGCAAAAAAGTCATGCAGATACTATTTCTAGGCTCACTAGGCTTTTATTTTGTGTGTATTTATTTTTATTTCCTCTTGAGGACTTTCTTTAAAGCTATATGTATATGCTCAATATATGTTCAGATGTTATTTCAAGTTTAATTATTAAATTATTATGGAAAAGAGGCTCAGTGAGATAGATGCTAATTGTAAACTCAGGTTATCGCAAGAGTGGTAAACTGTGAAAACTCAACAGCACGTCTTGCATGGGGGGAGGGGGAGAAAAAGCAACAGTAAATCATTTTGAATGAAAAAAAAATTTTACAGAACTGAACTGAGTGAAAGGGAGAAATGCATAGACCTGGCAGCAGTGTCTGCGTTTTCAAAAAAACATTTTTTTAAATGTTAAAAATTAAAACTGTATTTTTCTGATGAGGATAAAGCTAAGTCACTTTGTCACGACATTGTTCTGTAGAACAGGAGGTTACATTATAGTGGAAAACATAAAATGTGGTAACCAGCTATGGATCTTTACCTGTGATCTCAGCTGTCTCTGAAATTATGTTTGTGCGCTTACTGTGAAAAACATAATGTCCTGTTACAAACAACAGGCATAACCCACAGTTAGGCCATTTGTCTTGTGCCCAGGGCAAATAAGTTGTAAGTCGTGCTAGGTGAGTTCCAAGTCACAGCCGTTTTTACCATTGTTTACTATTTTCCGACTATGAAACCAAAATATTTCTTCTATTTTTTTTTTTTTCTTTTCAGATTAAAAAAAAGGTTAAATTGATGTTTGGTTACAAATAAAAATTTAGTATCTTAGTTGGAAAGTAGTTATAAACGACCCAAAACAGCCGTATATCTTCGTTGCCCGGGCGACTTCCGACTCATTTGCCCTGGTCGCAAGACATTTGTTATCTGATGCATCGTTTGATTCTGCTTGAAATGCCCTGCTGTAAAATGAAGGACAAAATAATCACACAATGGAAAAGAGATATCTCTGTTAATGAACCATCCTGGCCAGTGATTTTTGTCACTTTACTATAAACACAGAATCTAATTCACCACTCATTTTTCAATGTCACAAAGACAGAGACGGGATGATACACATTTGCAAAAATATGTCTCTGTTAATTAACCATCCTGGGCAATGATTTCTGTTAATTTACCGTAAACACGGATTTTAATTCACCACTCATTTTTCAAGATCACGGCAGGTTTTTCTGTCTTATCCCATTTGCTGGTATGGTGCTCAGATGTGCAGCAAGCAGAACTGTGGAATAATTTTCTTTTTCCCAAATGCAATATATTAATTGTTTTTCTTTTTCTTTTTTTCCTTTTCGTTTTTTAAATTTTAGTTTAACATTATTATGAGACAGTACGAAAGTGATTACATTAAAAAAAATTAATTTCATTATTAAAACTGGCTTTGAAATGATAAAAAAAAAAAAAAAAAAGAGTAATCTGCTAAAGAGTGATTGCACTGATTGCTCATCTTTTTTTGTTGTTGTTGTTATAGTGCAATCATCTTTTTTTTTTTGTTGTTGTTTAGTGCAATTTTTCTTACATCAGTTATGTTCACTGCATTCAAATCAAAAAATAGTCACCACAATTTTTAATTTTACAATGTATACAGAATATTTTCCATAATGAATTTAAGGAGCAAGAAATCTTTTCGATTTGACCAGTCAGTAATTTTAAAAAATTCTTATTTTGTTTCTTTTTATTTTTTTCCCTCTTAAATGGACTGATATGAGCCAGGTTTCTTATTAGCTCATACAAAATGGAACATTTGAAGTATGTGACCAAAAAAACAAAAAAAACATCAACAATCGGAGCCAAAAAAAAAAATGTCTCTATATTCTATACAATAGGAGCCCAAAAAAAAAAAAAAATATATATATATATATATAGATATAGATATAGATAAATTGTGAGAATTCCAGTTACAAGGATGTCAAATTTCCTACTTTAATAGGATTTTGTACTTTTTTGGCTCTCAGTAATTTCTCTGTTGGCCCCAAATCGGGTATTATTTACCATTAATGTACTTCAGTTTTAAGTGTTGCTAAAGAATATGCTAGGTACATTTCCTACTTTTTCATGTAGACAGATTGACATCCCTGCAGCTAGTACAAATTTCTAAATATTTTTTTTTTTTATTTGATATCTTGAACGGACATGCTACCGAAAATAAGTATTGATCTCATTTGCCTTATGATCATGAATTCATTGTTATCGCTTTTTTGTGTTCGTGTGATATCATGTCTTTACCTGTTGTCTTGCGAGTTCTGGAATGAGAGTTGCATAATTGGCCTCATCATGGAATGGGACTGCACAATAGCTATGGATGGCAGCACATTTTATCACTTATGACAATAATTCATTGAAAGTGAATTCTTTACTTTGTATCTGGAAGACCATCTCCAGATTCATTTTTTAAAATTTTTCCTGTTTTTTGTACAGTAACCAGATGGAATGAGTCAGATGTGAAAGGTTATTTTTTTAAACTTTTTTTTTTTTTTTTTTAGAAAATTGAACTTTACTTTTACTGATCACAAGCTTACGACCCATAGTTGAATAAATTTTACATCATAGTAACGGGAGGGGGAGTGCAGGTCCTGAAAGTGAGATATTGTGATCGAAATAAAAACAAAAATAATGTTTTTGCTATTCTTAAGACACTTTGCCCCCTTCTGTTATGAGAGTAAACCCTACTTGGGCCAGAAACTTATGCTTTATGCTATAAAGTGCTGCCGTTTAGGCACTATCATGGAGTCGGTTTAGAAAGATTATGAAAATTCAATTGTAGTTTTCTCAAAATTTATGGGTTTTTTTTTCACATTTTGGATCCAGATACAAAACAATCCTTGTTTTCCCCCACACTTTTACTCTATTTGCTGAGTCTGAATTTGAAGCTAGAAAAGTCCACAGATCCACTATTTCTAAGAATCATTCATAGGACCTGCACCCCCTCTTAAGTTCCCTTTCTCACCAAAAGTGATGCCTTTTCAGCTTGTACTGCATATATACGTCGGGAGGAGCAATTTTACATGTTCTAAATTTTGAAAATTAAGATAAGTTTTTTTAAACTGTGTAACACTCTGTTGTTTTGGAGTTTTGGTTGGGCCAGAGACAGTGCTCTGTAACATTTTTATTCACATTTTACAATCTTATGATTTATATATTTAATTATTTGTTTGTTTTATTTGTTTGTTTGTTTCTTTCTTTCTCTTTCTTTGTTTTTCTTTCTTTCTTTTTCTTGTCTTTATTATTTATTTATTTTATTTATTTATTTTTTTTTATTTCTCTTTTTTTTATGGGGATAAAATATTTTATGTCATGGGTTCCAATATTGCTATACAATTTGCAAACTTTATTTAGTAATTTATTTTATTGTATCTGAAGTGGATTTGGATAGGAAGGCATACTTCAGTAATAGCGAGAACAGAAAATGAAAAGATTTTTCAGAGTAGCGATGGATATGTTCGCTCTCATGTGTCCTTGAGGTCGTTCAACTGGATCATTTTGTTACTGATAAAGAGAAATTACATGTATATTTATACACCTGCCTTCCTGACGATTGTAGGCTATGCCATTTGTTTTTTTGTTTCTCTTTAATACTTGAGTATGTTTGTGTAACAATGAACAGGCTGTGAAATTTTGAGCGGAATTGCTTAATTCTCATTGTTCCTCAAACCAGATTGATATTATTATTGCCATTTTGGTGCTATATGTTTCTAGAGCTTGTACATAGAGGTCTTATATATATATATATATATGTATATATTCATGTACTTACATTGGTTAAATGATCTCAGACTTTTATATTGTTTTCCATGTTATAAAATCAAGTGATTTTGTTATATGTATATTTACTGTTGTCTTAGCCATCACAAATTATCATTTCCATGTCATATTTTCTCGAGCAGAAGTTACGGCCACAGAACTGGATGCCAAGATTCAAAAGATCAAAGCTCGAAATGCAGCTATAGCGCGGCGACAGAAGGAGATAGAGTTAGACAAGAAAAAGTATGGCTGAGGGATCCTCAGAGGAGCAACATGCTCAACAAGTGACAAGCACAGTCGGAAACAGCAGTGGAGCTCATCCTTTACCTTACCATTGTTTCTTGTTGATGTGTTTGTGACTTTGTGACTGAGAGAATCTGAACTCCACATTTTGTAATTTGATGTGAAGAGTGAATTTTTCCTCATTTAGTAGGTCAGCTAGAAATTTTTGTTTTCCAAGACACTCTGGGTATCTGTATGAGAGTCGCTGTCTATGATGCCATCAGTTATAGCATTTTCTATAGCAGTAGTGAAAATGAACATCCCAACCTTCAGACATGCTCATACTGGTAACTTGCTTATGTTCAGTAGAGTATTCACTTGTTATTGCAGTCCAGAGCCCAGCATAATTCAATACATAAGACATAATTGGATAGAGGATGATGTGTACTGTCCCTTCCAGTTATGGAGGACAGTGTTTGCTGCCTGCATAAAACCAAATTTGGGCAAACCTGTTTTATCAATGGCTATGTAAAGCTGACCCTTATCATTATCAGGGATGTCAAATTTGCTACTTTAATAAGATTTCCTACTTTTTGGCTGTCAGTGTTATTTTTCTGTTGGCCCCAAATCCGGTATTATGTACCATTAACGTACTTCAGTTTTATGTGTTGCTAAAGAATATACCAGTAACTTCTCCTACTTTTTCATGTAGACAGATTGACATCCTTGCTCATTGCAATGTGTCAATTTAAAACTATTTTGATGTAAAGAAAAGCTCAAAAACCATCATTTCTTTATCTGCGCAAAAGAATCTTTCGTTTTTAACTTTTCTTATTCACTCAACACATCCAAGCTTTGTGGCTGGGCTTCTTTTGAGGACTTGTGCTGGAATCTTCATTCAGGCACCAGTAGTGGCAAATTTGATTGGTTCAATCTACAGTTTAGACATTAGATGTTAATCTGATGATGTCAGTTAAAGATTTGTACATAAATAAAAGCACAGCATTTTGTTTATGAAAAGATGTTCCATACATAAACAGCTGAATCTGTAAATTATGAAGCAGTTTTTTCGCTGTAGGTAAAAATGACTTTAGGCTAATGCTCCATATGTGAACGCTGGAGGTGAAATACAAATTTATTCAATCTGAGGCTCATTTTCATTTTGCCTGGTGGACACTTTTCAAAACATGAAGTGAATTGAATTTGAAAGTTTTCACCATTCAGACTGTAGACCATAGCCGAAATGGCACCAAATCCGGTATTATTTACTATTAATATACTTCACTTTTACGTGTTGCTAGAGAATATGCGAGGAACTTTTCCTACTTTTTCATGTAGACAGATTGACATCCCTGACACTAACTTGAGTCTGGTTTATTGGCACTAATTGCCATTTGTTTTGTAATAATAAAATATGAAGATGATCTTGGATGCAGCATTTAGGAATAGTAATATGAAGATCTGAGAATGTTGCTATTGTGAAAGTTTTATTTTCATTTCTTTTTGTGCAGGGGAAGATTTCAGGTAAATACAGGTATTCAAAACTACCATCATCACTAGTTTCTTTCCTTGAGATTCTTTAAGAGCATGCATTGTTTCAGGTGTGTTTTGTCAGAATAGATAAATTCATAGTTATGCAGTCAAATTAAAGGCATTGAGTAGCGCAAAGTCAGAATCTGTTTTTGAATTGCGAAATGATGAAAAAAAGGCTCGTTGTTCATAGGAAATAAGATGCACATTGGTCTCACTTTTCCTGACTATTACTCCTATTTAGTCATGATAATTCAAATATTTATCATTACTGAACTAAATGTGTCAAGGAGTCAGGAGTTGCCACGGTGATAAGGTGCAGTGGGCTTGAGAAATTTGCTGAGATCAAATTATGGTAGGAAAATCTGAAAAGCCCAAAGAGTGCATATATATAGTAGTATATAATACACAGTGGTTTTTCTCAAGTTTTGTGATGAAATTTATTTTAAGAGTGAACCATGAAACTTGGCAAATGTGCTCTGTGACTAGTTTGATAGGACTAAAAGAAATGTTTTCCACATCACAAATAGATGAGTGGAAGGTAAAAAAAAGCATGGCTTTTTTTTATCAAATATGAGTAAGACACAATAAATTAGACAAATTTATTGCATTTTGATTGTGAAGAATGTATCATCAGATAACCATCAGAAAGAAGGTTGAAAAGTGTAAACAGAACGCAAGGATGTATGCCAGAATAAACACAGCATAAATAACGAGTCAAGATGCATCCTTTTTATTGTACGTGTAGTAATTCAGTGGAATATTTCTCACGTAAATGGTTGTATGAGACAGATCTATGTGATAGCAAACTGTTGCACCATTTTTCCTTACATCTAAGCTCTACTGCACAAGATCAAGATTTTCATGAATTGAGAATTTCATCCAGTAGTTAAGGAAAACATGGATTAGCTGCAATTTTGTGAAATGCATTGTGAGGGCAGATCAAGAAATAAATCCAGATTCTTTTCATTTTGCCTGAAAAACATTTTAAAAAAATAAAAAAATTAGGTCTATATGTACTGTTACATCATTGTAAGTTAAAAACAATGTACTTCTCAGTCATGTTAAAATTTTCTCCTTGGAAAATGGTTATGATACCTTGTATATGTTGAAAATGGTGCGTTAATCTGTGACTATTATTGTGTAGGATGTGCACTGTAATAGTCCTCTCTTTTTTAATTACATGTTTCTCTTTAAAGGGCAGAAATAAAAAAAAAACACATTATAAAGTGCAATTTCATGTATTATCTTGTACGTTATTTCTGTGTTCCTAAGTTGATGTCATTTCTCTTAATGTTTAATTCATTTTTGAGAGGCAAACACAGTTGGAAAATATGAATTTGTGAGATTCATTGGTATGTAATAGTAGTATGTAGGCTATAATTAATGACTTTACAGGCATTCATTTCAATGGGAAAGCGCACATGGTATGTCCTTGGATTTGATAATCTGGCATGAAATAGACATAGACCTAGCGATCATATCTTGCGGAGTCTTGACACGCACTGACATTTGATGTACAATCTGTATGTTTACATCAGTGTATCAATGGTTGCCTAGCTCGAAGTTTTTGGACTTCATGAAAAGTTTTGAAAAATTGTTGTATTTACTGAATGTTGTGTTTTATACTTCTGTCTGATTTGTTGAATGCAGTGTTAGTAAGCCTGCATGTAGTACTGTATATATTTTATATACATGACATGTATCATGCTCATGAGATGGTACAATATCATGTGCCACATTTTCAAAATGTCATAAAAAAAAAAAAAAAGCAGGACAATTTTTATTTTTGTTTCACTCATTGCTTTTAAAGAAAATCAAATGAACTTCAATACTTTTTTTCAATATTATCGTAACAAAGAATGACAAGATAAGTTTTTTTTTTTTTTTCCTTAGGATTTAATCCTGTATCAGTGATACTGAATACATAGTTGATTTAATTTGTGTAAATTTTTACATCTACTAGTTTTTTCTATACTTGTTTACTACTGCATGGCACTAGCAGCACCTGACAATTTGTTTGGGAGAAATATCAGCTTATAGATTTTTTTTCTACTCAGTTAAGCTAAGTGTTGCAATTTTGTTGTGCAAATATAATTATATAGTAGACAAGAAAATGCATTCAAATAACTGTTTAACAGTTAAGAATTTGATATAGGCAAAGAGATTTCTCATTCCAGCTGTCTATTTTAGGACAGTACTCATGGTTATCAAATTTCAGTTGTTTTTTATATGTAAGCAAAATACTTTAGCCTTAAAGCAAGCGGCTCACCAAACAGTCTTTTGTGTTTCCAGGATACAAGTTAAGCATTCACAAAACCGGTCCGCTACAGCCTGGCATTCTTATTTGCACTGGGGAATGAACAATTTTTAACTATTTGAAGAAAGAAAAGGCTGTTTCTGTGCATTAGTTAGTAAATTGTAGTATCAGCATGGATAATGAAATGTATTAAAATTAGCTCAACATAGCCAGTAAGGCATGTATGCTATTATGAGTTTAAGTATGCTTAAAGAAACAGAATGTACTTTAAAGTCAAAGAGACTAGCAAGGGATAGATTGGAGTAGCATACTTATACATATATATATACATTCATTAGAAAAATTTGTATGTTTAAACAAGATGGGAACACAGGAAATATGATTCTGGGAAGAGGGAGGAGTTCTGCATGTATTGTATTTGATGATGTTGAATTCATCACGTTCACTTTTTCCATCCCCGTCACTACGTTATTAATGTACAGATTATTAATTCATTCATACGTTTAATGTTTGTGTGTCTGGAGATTCTCATTTCAGCAACATGGTCACAGTCTGAGACGGGAGAGTTGTCGTATGGAAGTCCCAACTTTGCAAGTGGATCTCCTGCTTGATCATTCTCATCAAGAAGTTTTTTTTTTGTTTGTTTGTTTGTTTGTTTAATTTAATGATAATATATATATAAAAAAAAAAAAAAAGAAAAAGTATGACAATGAAATAAAAATGAAGATGAAAATTTAAAACAAGTTGTTTGTTTGCCATTTTTTTTTTTTTAAATATTCAGGTGTGGTGAAAGTAAGAAGTCAACATGTGTGTAGTTTTACAGTATGAATGAAATTGATGAAGTGAATGATTCTTCTTGTACTGAATGATTCTGCTTGTACTTGTCATGTGCATATATATTGTATTTGGTTCTTAACACCTCTATTAAAACTGGGACTGTTTGAAGTGTTTCATTTTCTCATTTCACCTTTCACCTACCTTTGTTGTGTGGACAGCTATCTGGTAATCAATTACATGTAATTGTAACAGTAACAGGGCAAAGTAAATACTTGTACTAACTTGTAGCATGTTATGAATGGAATATTAATGGTTCTGGATATAAAGCGGCCATATATTTATACAAGTTGCATGCCAATGTGAACTGTTGCCATATTCAAACTGTTTGCTTGAGTGGATTTGATATCCCAATAACCTGCAGGGTTAGTTAGGGGATCTGTGAGATGCAACACATTGATCTTTATTGGATTCTCTTCAAAATTTGACTAGTCTTCTTTTTGTCTTTTGAACAGTGAATGCTCCACAGAGTCTGGCTTTTGTTTCTTGTTACACTTTACCCTGATGATGTCAGCAGAAAATACCAGTGAGTTAGAATGACTGTGGATGAGTGACAATGGACAAATGAAATAACCCAAATTCTAGCCTTGCAGATAAGGGCGGATATTTCAGAGATCCTGTGTGTTAAGAATCCTTGCAAGTTAAAAATCAGATGAAGAGTAAGTGGAGACACTGCTGTCAGGGCAAAATTTCCAAATTCCAAATTTCTACCCACGAAAGTTCTTCTCAAACAGGACAGACACATTAAAAACAAGATAATCATACTTTTTCAGGATTGAAAGAGTATTAATAATATTATAATTGAAAAGAAATACATGTACATATAGTTATGAACATTATAATGTCTCTTTCATTAGCTCATGTACAGTGGTGCATGTACAGCTGTATCAACCAAAATTGAGATGCACTAGGTATAACAGAACAATTCAGAAAACACTAACTATGATCACCATAAGAGGTGCTCAAAAAATGGTTGTTTTGTCCCTTGCCCAATGTCCATGAATGTTGTGGGAGATAAGAGTTCTCTTTCTTGGGCCTTTTGGGTGACTTAAGTGACTGACACCTAGTTCTATACAGGGTATTTGATTTGGCTTTAACCGTTTGCAGGACTTCAAGCACTTCATTAAAACTACATGTACAGCTCCCTCAGTCGCCTTCTGTTCCTGAAGCGTAAATCCTTACCACGATAAAGGTTCTCACACTCACAGCTGGCTGTTCAGAGGACACTCTCAGGACATGCTCAAACCATTTGATTCTTTGACATGTTCGTACATCAAAAACTGTTTAGACTTTTTAATGGTCGTCTTATTTTACTAATTTAGGGCTATGGTTTCTGTCATGTGAGTGACGTCTATTTTCTTCCTGATGAATCCCATTTCAAAGGTAATGATTTGTGTCTTATTGAAGGTGCCAGTTTGATTTTAGTAGACCGCACAAGGGGAGATGTTTCTTGGTAGTCACTGGAATATTAGTGAGTTAGAAAAAGTGGTGACTGAGCTGGTCGTTTTTTTTTTCTTTTTTTTTTTTTAAATCTAGTTTTCAATATACAGTATGTAAATGTATATATAATTTATATATACAAATATTCAAATACATGTATATTCCAATTCATCCACTTGCATTAGCTGCTGAACATTCTCAAGTTTTAATATGTGTTCATTTGGGTTTTTTACTCATACTAATGACTTCTGCTCATCTCTATCTTATCTTCATGTGGATTTCTTGCTGTTTCTGTTCAACTCGGCATGAACAAGCAGAATATATAAATACAATATTGTAAAAATATGTGACTGTCATGTACCAGTTCTTGCACACACCCACCATTCACAAACAAGAAAGCTGAGACCACTGAGTAGCAAGTATCTTGATGCATATTGCACATAAATTTTATTGATAGGCTGTACAGAAATGAAACTTTTGCTCTGCCAATGTCTCTCCTAGAGCAGTAGGCTGGACTGGACATCTGATGTATATAAACATTAATCATGCAAAATTAGAATGGGTTAAGATTGAGGAAAAAACATGACAAATTTAAAAAAAAAAAAAAAAATCAATTATTTTAGTTCATTTTATGATGAAACAACTCTAGATGGAAAACAATGAATTTTTGAAATAAATTCTCTGCTGACTGCATAAAGATTTCCTGCATTAAGCAATGCTACATGGATAACAAAACAAACAAGCATCCCTCCTCCCTTACACTTCTATTCTACAGAATTATCTAAGCATTATTCAACAATCACCAAATTAAAAGTACCTGACAAAATGCAGAGTATCTCTAGATACAATTTAGAAAAACAAAACAACAATAAAAACTTTTGTTCTTTTCCCCAACCTACAACAGGGGAAGTACATCTAGTTCAAAATTCAGACCTGAATAGTATAGATAGTGGTATTTCTCAGCCCTCTAGATGTTATTTATTAAGCCCATAGCTGTGTTTATTGTAATTCTGCATCACTCTTGCAATATTAGTCATTACCATAAAACTGACCTGCCAATTTCTGCTGAACAAGTCTAGCAACTTGATCTGTAAACATTACTTGCCAACTTCTATTGAACAAGCTTACATAAATTATATGTTACACACTATACAGTTGATCTACACCTAATCTTCCAACCAACAATCCAGGTAACCACTGGAGGTGATCAACCTATGACAAAATGTACAGATTTAATGGCAGCATATCAGATAGGGTGGTAGATTTACAAAAAGCTTTAAAAACAACAAAAACAAAAGAAATCACTGACAAGACTGGTCATCTCAAACTTTAACTTTAAAAAATTAATTACTATGTTCATTACATGTATGTCACTGTCGGACTGACATCAAAGAAAGAGGTAAAATCTCTAGGACAATCATTCTTTGTTCTTGTATTCCTAACATTTCCATTATCACAATGAAAGTTGAGTTAAAAGGATACGTTTGTCCCTCCAAATTGACTCTGCCGCAGAGGATATACTGTAAATCTACAATGTATTACATGTGTAAAAACTATCTTATTCTCTTTTCTTGATATATATCCTATGGATTGTTCTAGAGGCAAAAATAAACTCTATGCATACACATGTAGAATGTACAGTCTAAAAAAGATGGACATTGGACATAAAGTAATTTTTCCACCATTTTCCCTCTCTGTGCTCATGTTTGTCCAGTTTGATTTAGCTAAACAGTCTGTTTTAATGTTACAAGTACAGTGGTCTCCCCCTAAGAAGAAACCTCCACCTAAGAGCCCGGTCGGCCTAAGAACTGGCCTCTACTGTGAAACAGAATTTTTCCTCTATAACTGACCTCTCTAAGAACCTGCTCTGGGCGCTCCCAAATAAAAAAATTCGTCTAAGAGCCCGGTGTCAGACCAAGATACCCTAGTACTTATGGGATAATTCCACATTATACTGTCCACTTGAGAGAAACGCACAGTGCTAGATGTACAGTAAAATGGGGACGGAGGTGGAGAGAACAGGTAGACACAGGAATGGAAGTGATGGTTGATGTATGACTGTATAATCAGGCCACATTGTTGACAAACCCACAACCATTTCTTTGTTTGACAACACGTGGGACAGCTTTGTGGATAAGGAGGTGTAAGTTTAGCCGCCTGACTGGTCAGCTGTTTTGCTCCTTCAGTCATTTGTGCGATTATCCGCGGGGTGGCACGGCAATATCATGTTTTCAACATGGATACCATAATGTGAAAACCCACACGGCATTTAAGTGCTGCGCAGTATTGATGTAACTATACACTAAAAAGATCAGGAATTGCTACATCTGATTATAACACACACAGGGAAGAAGGCTGTACTTATTCACATAGATAAATCTTTAACTAACGGTAATGATCAACTAATTGTAGTAATGAAGATAATCTGAGGTTAGATAGGTTGCACAACTTTTCAGTTCACCTATGAACTCGTCCGGCTAAGAGCCTGCTTTTTTTTGTCTCCCGACGACTGGGTTCTTAGGCGGAGACCACTGTACATGTACTATAAAAGTGCAGGGAGTGTACATATACATGTAAATCTAGTGACAACAAATCCTGGTGTCACCAACATGAAGCCTTTTTCAGCAAGCCATTCCAAAAAAAAAAAAAAAAAGACCTAGCAAAAATTAAAAGCTAGGAGGGACAACCTGTACAGAAGTTACTGAAATAAAATTCATTTAAAAATTCATGACAAAACAAATAAATAAAACACAGTTTCAAGTAAACTTCAAATAACCACTTGTACATATAGGTTACAAAAAAAAAAAAAAAAATGAGGTAAAATAGTTGTTCTTCCACTGAAATTCTTCCACATTCAACGGGAAAATGTTATGAAATATCAAAAGTGCATCAGAAACAGAGCAGAGATGATCCAAATTTTTTTAACATGAAAGACACGATGTTTTGTTTCAAACATCCCAATAGTCACAACTATTTGTTCCCAACTTTGCACCTCCAACACAGCTTGCCTTGGTAGTAATGGTACACAAGATCTCAAATACGAATGTGGCAAATTTGAACGGGTCCAAATGTCAACAAACCATAATATAAATTAAACAGTTTCTAAGAGGACATCACCTCAGATATTCATGAACTACTTTCATTTTTTATAAAATTAAACAAATAAAAGGAAGGCCTGCAGTACTGTGACAAAACACCAGTCTTGCTCACTGTCCCCCCCCCCCCCAAATCTGAAACCAAACCAAATATTTGTTCCTTCATGCTATTTGAGATGACTTCCACTGGAAGTCCAAATGCAA
>JBCAUA010302639.1:0-19458 GCA_038406235.1 Peronia verruculata | reverse complement strand
CCCCCCCCCCCCCCCCCCCCAATTTTTTTGTTTTGAGACGCTGTTTGTTTTTTTTTTTTTTTTTTTTTTTACTCTTTCAAATTTTCTAACATTAAACCAAATTTGTGATTAAGATGAAGATGAAAGCTGATTAAAAATGTACACATTTCGTGTAGTGGCAAGTGAACACATGAACACTGACCTCATGAAAACAAACTTATCACATGTATATATATTCTCCCTCATATCAAAATCAACCTTTTCTGCATAGTTATCATAAGGTGAGCTCATTCATGTTATTTATATAATATAGATATTTTTTTTTTTTATTTCTTTGGTGGTATGTTTGAGATTCAACATGAAAAACAAAGATGACAGAGAAAAGCTATTGACATAAAATCACGCTTGTTCATCTTTATGCAGACGGTAAAACCTTCAAACCCAGCGGAGAGGTGATATCAGTTAAATATCAGTGCTGTGGTAGAAAGATGTAAAAAAAAAAAAAAAATGGTTGGAAGAGAAAAAGAGAAAAACAAAAGATGTGCGTAAAGAGACTAGAAGAAAGAGGGTTGGTAATGAACATAAAATGGTATCACTATGTACACTAGTGCATTTGAGTGGATGAGTAATAGCAGATGATAGCAAGGCTTCTTTCTCTGGGGAGGAATGAGCATAGGTTCTGGTCTATGAGATAGGTTTATGGTAAGCCAAGGTGGTCAGAAATGAAAATATTGTTATGTCTTACTTCAGACGTTCTGTTCTCATTTATAATAAATTTTTGTTTTTATAATACAGCAAACTGCAAGGACCAGAAAGAACATAACAAAGTACTTAGATGGCTATGCTAACAATGAGCTTTGAAATCAAGTTATCAAATACATCCCAAGCATGAGTAGTCAGAGACTCAATGTTACCTGTGCTCATGAACAGAGAGAAATGAATAGGTGTGAGTGCAATGCATGGTACTAGTACGTGTATTCATTCCATATACTGAAAATGTCTATCACCCTGCTGGACCAAAGAAATGCGGTCAATGAATGATAAAGAAATTCAAAGCATTGTCACTGACAAAAGACTATAGTGCCACATCAGCCAGGAAGTCAAACTAAAAGAGTATTGTATTATAATAAAGGTCAACTGTCTGTCCGATGACAGGATAGCTCACACTCCATAGACACAACCTACATCCAAAAAGAAAATTCAAGTGGAACGAGGAGACTGTGGAAACAATGATTACAAAGTCTAAATGTCTATAAACAACTTAAAGACAAACAGAAAAACTAAGTTGAGCAAATTCTTTTGCCTTGCACTGGCTACACATGACCAACTGCACACACAGTCACTGTGAGACATGGATAGCCTGTCATGATCACAATTCTTTCATCGCGAGTGATACAACATAAAATAATCAGTTCCATATGAAGGGTAATGAGATTCAGATACTTGATTTGCCCTCCATGACCAGAGTTGTGGGGTTGACCTAATCAAGTTGCTTCTACCCGAGATTCCTGTCTAGGTTATATCGCAGATAGGGTTGATGTGAAGGATACAGATCATTCCCTCTCAAAAACTGACAACACAAATTACTAAGGCTGTCTCAAATATTCCCTGAAATATCACAAGAACTATCTGGAACATAAGCAACATAAGTGACTACAAAAAAAAATAGAATACCCTAATTTTCAATGACTAGGACTGCTCTGTATTTTTAATTTCATATTTTCCATTTTCTGTACTTAACAAAATTTAAAGTTTTCTGTCAGCAGCAAGCAAATTCAGCACGTCATGTTTAACGTGTTTTGTTAATGCATTCATTTTTCTTTTCCAGACTTGTTTTCAAGAAAGATTTTTAATTTATCCGATCTGACAAAAATAAATCTTGTAAGACACTGAAAATGCTAGGCCAATTCATAAAAGTTATTCAGAACTTCAACATGGCAGTCATAGTCATTCTCTGAGTGTTTTTCTTTTTTTTTTTTTTTTTGAACAACAACTTAATCGGCAGTTGGTTAATGCCTCAACTATGATAAACTTTGACCGGCAGTTAGTGAAATATCTGTACGATATAAAATGTTATGGAAGTATATCAGAGCCATGAGATTGTAACAGGGTATCATTTCAACACTCATCTTCACATCTGGTAAAATATAACACATTCCAGCCCTGAACTCTTACATTGTTTGGCCAAAATTACCTATCTCTTTCATTACGCTATCATCTCCCTTTCAGTCATCTAAGTGGTAAAAGAATATTTTAAAATAAAACTTTAAAATGAAAATGGCACTTTTTAAAAAAATCTCCAAGGGGAAAAGTTACTAGAAATAGAGAGTATACCAGCCTACACTTAAAATCTCAATAAGATAATCAAGGAATAACCATTTGGTCAAATAAAGAAATAATCAAAACAAAAGGCAGTTGGGCATGGGATCTTGGCATAGTTATCTTCAATAATATATCAGTAATTTTTATCAGTTGTTCCCAGGGTGAAAATGAGCCATTATAAATTAACTCCAAATTGGTCATGCATTGTAATATGAGCGATATAAGGGCCATTTTGAATATGGTCTTCATGGTGATCATGCCATCAGATTATTCTGCACAACAAGCCAGGAACTTTTAGGAAAATATTGACCTAAATCATCAGAGTTATGACACAATTGCCTCAGTCATGTCCAGTAGCTTGAGAGAAACATGTGATTTATACAGGTACACATACCGTTACTCATGGAAGGGTGCATGACTTTCTTCAGTCACACATGATACAACGCATTTCCATCGTGACTGGAGAGGTCAGTACATGAGAAAAGTACGTTATAATCCAGACGAAATGGTTGGTTCTTGACTCCAACTTAACTATGAGATGAACGTAACACACAAAGGTGTTAACTGAATAGATCAGGTGACTATAAAGAACACAAACTACAAGATGATACACAAATCACATCAAAACCCTAACAATCTGTCAATTTTAATAAAGATACTATAAAAAGCATAAAAGCTCCCATCTCTATCTTTTCCCATTAATGTTTTTCAAACAAGGACTTCCATTAAAAACATAAAGAATCAATGTGTGCATTCTTTCCCTAATGCAACAGCTAATTTCTATCAAGTTTATGGACAATAACATGCAGGACCAAAGTGACCATATGAACAGCAGAACAAAAAGACATTCCATAAAGGTCAAAGGGACAAATTCAGTGATATCAGAACCACAGTCACTGCAGACACCAGGATGGCAAAAAAAAAACACAGTTGAGTGGTCAACAAGACTCAACAAAAAGCAAAAGTTAACAGAGAAAAGAGAGTATGATGCATCTCTTTACACTGGACAACAGTGTTTATGTGGGCTGTCTAAGTGCGAGAGACTGTTGAGTCTGGTATAAGACTGTGTGGGAGAAGACATTTCATACACTTTTAATGTCAGTAATCATAATTAACAGCCACTTAAATTAAAACAAAGTTCTGACTTGTCTAATCTTGTGGTCCTAAAATTGATGTCTCATGTTACATGAGTTTCTAGGCTCTGCTTGATGACAAATGAGACATTTCAATTTCAAACAAATTTGGTCTCAAGTTTCAATCTTTCAATATCTAATCAAACAAACATTTCTGAAACTGATAACAAATGTATCATAAATAAATGTATTCAAAGTTGGCTGCAAACTCTGATCTTGTAGAGTGAACTAGTCTTTTTTTTTTCTTAAATACTTCTAGTTTTTTCCCCCTTGTAAGTGCTGCCTAGATAACACATAATGCCCAAGTTTTTAAACACAAAATACTTTTTCTTTCTACTTCAACGGCTTTCCACACCATCATAGCTTCTCAGTCTATTTCTGCTGCCATCTTTTAAGGAACAAAATAGTGCACATAAAGAACATACAAGGGTTTTACAGAGAAACTTTCCTAGAGCAAATGCCTCTGCTAAACCTCTGGCAATATGGCAGGGCCTTATATGAAGATAGCAGATATCAGTGATTTATCTGTGCTGAGGGTTCACCTACTGGATAGTGCAGTTCCTTAGTGAGATACAAAATTATATGACTATATGATAATGGTGTTTCATGTATGTATCGATGAATCAGCTGATCTGATGTGCGATGACTTATGACTTTGGTCAAGGCATGTTCATGGCAGATGACAATTCCGTATGTATATTTTATGTACAAAGCAAACAAACGAAACTTCAAGCACACACATTATACATGCAAATCTAGAATTTTCAATACCATGGATATTATTTCTCCTCCGTAAACACAAATGACAGATCAGAGATAAAACAGCAACAAAGTGAGACAAAATCATGTCAAATTGTAGAGCTGAAAACTTAGCAGACATGAGATAACAAAGTAAGAGTATACAATGAAAAAATACAATAACTTTTTTCCATGAACTAACCAAAATAAAAAAAACGATTTTGTCTTAAAATAACAAGAAAAGTCACACACACCAAGAAAAAAAGCAAAAAAGAACAAATGATTACAAATTAGTCCAGAAGAAAATGTATAATATTTCTGAAGAAAATAAAGAAAAACTAGAAGGAAAAAAAAACAACATAATTTAGAAAAGCAAATACAATACATGTTACATTTCAAAAAAAGTGGAGGAAAGAGGAAGAGCCTGTAAAAATAAAAAAAAATAGCATTTATCCACAACAACTAACAATGAGGTGAGGCAAGGTTACATATCTGATGCAGAGGTAATGAGCCTCAAAAAAAAAAAAAAAACCATTTTAAAAACCAAAAAGCTGAGATATTCGTTCATTTCTTTTTGATCAAAAGTCTGAGATTCAGAAGCTTGCATTTCAAAACAAGAAAAGAAAAATTGCTGCGTATTATTTATTTTAAAAAAACAGAAAAATTATTTTTAAAAAAAGCTCCATAAATAGAAATTGAGACAGCTGGCATTGGAACGTTCAGCAAGCTGCCCCTTCAGAGACCTAGTCTGTTGCTTTGTATAAGCAATAAAATAGATCCGAACCAGCAGTGGTTGAGATTCTACAAGCAGCAACACAGACAAAAATCATCATGAGAAATAAATTGATAACAATTAACATATACATGAAGAACAAAATCAATCCAAAATCAATCTCATGGTATTAAAGACTGGGCATAAATCAGTGACAGGAAGAGATCATTTTCCTCAAGCTATGAGAATTCCCAATTTCAATCTCAGTTTTTAAAAATTTTGTTTACAATAGTTGGTGTTTAATTTCAGCAAAACTATTAATGCAAAAAAAAAAAAAAAAAGAAGAAGAAGAAGAATATTTTGTCTAAATTTCAGTTTTAAAAAAAAAGTGTTTGATGTACATGCAAATGAGAAACAAAGGACAAATGAGCTAAATGATAACTGACAAATTTCGATAAATCTTGCATAATTTGATGTTTGAACATTCAGATGTATGACGTTAATGACACTGAGGCAATGGATTTAGCAATGTCACTTATGATTTCATGAAAGGAGAGTTAGAGAGGAAATGTTTCAGAATGCATGGCCATTGTTCTACCTCTCTGACTGTGAGTGCATACAATGGCCTATACGTTCCTGCTGTCACTTGGGGATGTATCAGCCTTGGCACCACATCCTCTCTACAATTCTCAATATGGACAAATCAACTAACTATCACCACTAGCCTGGCTACTGGAAAAATAAACTCTCATTTCAAAACAGTGAGATGCAACTGACACTAGAGCTGGTATACTATTGGTGGCCATATCCTCTTTCAACTGTTTCTGTTTCTTCGTTGTTGAATATGCGAACTCTCTGACATCACACTTTAGATTTGGCAAAACTAAACAACTGATTCACTAACTAACAAAGGCAAATAAATAGTTTGTGACAACAGAATACAGAACAAACTTAACCTGAAGCATGTGGCAGGCCAGGTATGGGAAGCTAGGCCTCAAAACTGATGCTTCAAACACATTGACAGCTATCAACAGAGTGAAGTTCTCATCATAGTGCGATGCAATCAGTTGCAGGATTGTCATGAAGACGAAGGACCTGGAATATTTGTGCTGGGGAGAGGGTCAACAACACTGAGCTCAAGGTCCTTTACTCACTTGCTTGTCGCCATGTCAATTTTGTGCTTCCGAACCTACCGCATCCTGAGCCTCAGGACCGTGGCGGGCCTTAGTGATGTGATGCAGCTCACAGCGCCACCTGTGCCATCGTTTCTGGCGCCAGTAAAGACCATCTATGGGCATGGAAGTTCCATATCCATCTGGCAGCAGCTGCCAAAGTCTCGAGTTCCAGTGGACTTTGTGACACCATCGGCTATTTGAACTGAAGTGTCATCCACTGACACCATCAATGAAATGATCAGACACTCGAAGCATTCACCAAGCATGATAATAAGACCTATCAGATTTTCTGATCAAACCAACTATTTCTAGACTGATCTAAACCATCCATAGAAGAACATTTCATTTCTTTTCCTACCCACAGAAATTCGATACAAATGACAAAAACCATTTTGCATCATAAGACTTTTGAAGCAGACTCTAAGAACAAGGACCAAGGAGTCTTGTTTGGTGCAACTCTATTTCCTTCAGTGTGAGGATGATTGGTGACCGGAGATGATGAGAATTCAATTCAAGATGTAAACTAGGCTATCTTCTATCTGCTTGTCCTTTATATCCGGGTCTCACCACCTGGTGTGGAAAATCCTGGGTTGGTCACAGTTCTGGCTTTGCCTGTTTCAACATCTCCCAGGTCAAACTTAGGCACCTTGTGGGCAGGCCCCCACTTGGGTGTTGGGTGCAGCATGCGGCGGAATTTCTGCGGAAGGAGAGACATGACATAGTAACTCTCAAATGCTCTTCCATAAATGAGTAGCAGCACAACAAACAGCCCCTGTTCAAAGCTAAACTTTGTCTCAGTTATTCCTGCCCTTCTGATACAAACCTAGCTAAAATCATGCAACTCTCAGAATTGTGAGAGCTATGTTTCTCATACGAGATTTCAAGTACAGAAATTATAAATTGAACAAAATATCAACTTTTCATACAATGACATTTTCTATATTTTCTGAATCAAGACCATCTTTCATGATCAGCTAGCTTTTCATGTTTGAAACATGTCTTCCAATTTGTCATCTATGAACTAGAAGATGAATAAAAAGAACATAAGCAGACAAATGAATGCCCCATCCTGAAAAAAAAAAAAAACAAAGTTTACATAATTGTGGTAATTGGCACAAGCTGATTTCGGTATGATATAACTCACTTCTTTTATAGACTTTTCCTTTTGAGAGCGGTAGAATCTCCAAGCCCCCAGCCCAATAATGATGGCCACAGGTATACAAGCCATAAACCAGCCAATCAACTCCGCCCACATTGGGTACACTTTGCCAGCATAGGACATACGACTGTAGTCAATCCAGTTGAAGAACAGCAGGAACTGTGGACAACAAAACAGTACAAGGATAAGTTTGAATAGATGCAAAGAATGACTTGCCACACTTTTCCAGCTTAAAAACAAAAGATGCCTATCTGGATAGTATTTGCATATCTGACATACCAACAAAACGTGGCATAAATCAAAGTGAGAATGAAAAGCTGCTAGCTGCATACATCACATGATTTTCCAGCAGGGTTGCAAAACCCTTCAGGACAAGCTCAGTTTGCTTTTTCTTCATCAGCCAGTATTTCCTACACCAGTAAGTCTCTGGAGTATCAGTACTCACTAATATATACATAGTGAACTACTCCCTTCACTGTAGCCCTGGTGGCTGCAAGAACATGACAGATGTTGTTTGTTACAGCGACATCTTGGCACATTTACTGGATAAGGACAAAATGCCCAGAGGTGTTTGCTATATGGGTCACAAATGGATCAATACTGACAAAATTATGACAGAAATACACAATTTGCCTGGATTAATTAAAAGCCACTCACTGGGTAGTTGATGCAGACTGCCCATGATACAGATGAGTGTTTTTTTTGTTTTTTTTTAAAGAATCAAAATCAGAGTGGAAAGTACTACAAGTAATTTCTTAAACTAGACAGTATGAAATAAATGTAACTGAATTTAGATGCAATTTTTACTTTCAAGGTCTCAAACTTCATCGTTCCAATTTTTCATATAAAAACAACCAAATATCCCCCTCCCCCTCCAAAGTACAACTGTCTGTGTTCATCACTTACAATGAGGGTGGCTGGGGTCAAAAATTTCCAGAAAAATGTAAAGAACAGATGCCAGGGTCGACTTCTGCGGCCAATCATCATTTCAATGTCTCTCAGGAAAGAATCAGCACCTGGGAACAGAGACACATACACACACATGATATTCACTGAAACATGGATAAAAATTGCTGGGCCAACTTGTTCATGGTGGAGAACAAAGGACTAGCATCTTGTCATCTGAGCTTAAAACATGGCTCTTTACTAGCACATTCACTTACGTATGGGGGATCTTGTCTTGTAATATACTTTAAGTTAAGAGAACTTTCGTATAAGAATGTAAAGCTGGCTACGTTCCAATACCATATACATACACATTTTCTTTTCTTTCTTTCTTTGTAGGGCAAATAACATGACTGCCTACATACCATTATAAACTACACCAGACAAAAAGCTCATCAGAAACCTAAATGTCAAAATTCACGTGAAACATTCCACTTCGGCACAAAAAGAGGAAGGAAAAGAAGAGAAAAGAAAAAGAGATCAAAGCTAGTAAAGCCTCAGACTTCCCCCAATACTTTCCCATCAATCACAAAATCACATCTTACTCTGAGATCTGAGGTTCCACCTGGATACCTATTTCAGCCTAAGAAGTCCTAGATCTGGGTTCTCACTGAAACATCTCTGAAAAGCTATTGCATTCACTGATATGAAGTTAAGCTAATTACAGTGCACTCAAATTAACTAAATCAGTCACTTTAAGTAAATTCTAGCTTAATATCAACCCCTCTTAGCAGTCCTTTTTTTATATATATATCCTTGCAATGATTATGTCAACCTTGTAGAGGTCAACATCTTTTTTTTTCCTTCCCAGCCCCAAGGAACTGATTTGAGCCAGACTTGACTACAAAGTCCTTGATCATGTTCACTTCTCGATACCTACCATAAATCCAAGCAATGATGACACACTCTAAGATGGCCATGATGAAGACAGCCCAGCTAGCAGCATATGTATCCATCAACTGCAGAACATACATACCACCCTGGGGAAGAAGAGAATAGCTTGTTGTATTATGTCTATAACTGGTACACTGCACAACTCTGTCCCATAGGTTGATGGGGAAAACATAGCACAGCAGTCTTGCATTGCCTCACCAAAATCTTGCGTTTCTCATCACCAATGAGTTAACATGACCAGAAGCTTCCATATTCTTGACTGAATAATGTTCCAGCAACAAAAGAGGAATAGTCTGAAAGGGATATCAATGAAAGCTGCTTCTTCCATTTAGCCTTCAGCTTTGACTGGAGTCATCGTCAAATCTTGCATACCAGCTGTCTTCTTCATCTGTCACTGTCCTAGGGGCTGGGTCTCCACAAACATTTTCTGTCTCCAATCTCAGATGTTGTAAGCCCTCTGCCCTCTGCTACCTCTGTCTCACTTCCCATCTCCTGTTCATTGTCAGTTTTAGCTAAGGCAAAGGTGCAGCAAGTTCTAAACTTATATGACATTCTGTAACTGTAGTTATGTCATTGCTCTGTAATTCTAGGCTCCATAATGTAAGTGCTCCGCTCAGACATATGCCAAAAGGTAACTAATGTCTCACAGCATTAGAGCTATCTACAATGTCATGAAAACAAAATGTGCTTTATAGAATTACTAAATCCAACAGAATCACACTAGCGCAAACTCATCAAATGCCTTGTGCTAGAAAAAATTTGTTGTAAATATCTTAAAAGTCCTGAATATTAGTTACAACTTATGATGCAGCGGTGACGTTCTAATCCATTTCTCTACAAACAGAGATGTAGCCAATCTTCAGTCCCAAGCTGTTCCCCCTGACTAGGATGTCTGCTTACCTCAGTGCAGATGATCAGACCGCCCAGGTAGCCACAGATGGAGACTGTCAGGACCACAAAGACTTTCTTCTGTCTGAAGGGTGGGTAGCAGTCCTGGACAGCGGTCATCACTGTCTCCAGCAAAGCAAACTGTGGGAGACACAACCAAACCAGACTTTGTCAAAAAATGGGAGGACAGTGATGTCTCATGGTCTTAAGACAGGACAAGTATCAAGGGTGTCACTCGCCAACTGGCTATGCCACAGTGATAAACTTAGGGATCAGTAGAGACAGCTATATTCTTATTGTTATACTTTCTTAAGGATAGTTTGGTGTCATGATAAAGAAATCTAGAATTGTTGGGTTGGTCAGCTCAGTTTGCATGTGACATCTCTGAAATTTTATCCATATTCTGAGTCACATCAAATGACATGCTCACAAAGACTAACACTTCGTTAAATGTAGATATTCTCTACACTGGCTTGTTCAACAGAATCAAGTAAATCATACAAGGCTGAACTTATGTTCCAAGATATAACTGATTGTTCTATCACAACATCTTAATAAAATGGACGAGGAAAATCTGTCCTACCAAATCCAACCATGCTTATCTAATAATTCATAGGAACTAAGTACAGAATCTTATATATGGAAACTTCAAACCCACGGACTGTGGAAGCTGATAGCTAAGACATCATCAGCTACTCAAGTACATAACTTTATTGTTGCTCTTTTTCTTCTGCCACTGTTTATTTATTTATTTTTTGTAGCTGGTTTTTATTTATGTGTGTGTGTGTGTGTGTGTGTGTGTTTGCGCGCGTCGGTCCTGAAAATGAGGTTTCAGGGTCAAAACACTGAAATCCCGTTTTTGATATTTTTAGACACATTGACCTCTTCTGAAATGAGAAAGATAATAATGACAGAAACATCTTTTTTATGCCCCAAAACAGCATTACAAAATGTCACCCTCATCATCTTTTCAGTCAATTTTTGTATGTCCATTGAATTTACCAGTTTTTGAAGATGATTTTTATCCACAATCATGAATATGCCACCTATCATGTTGGATATCAAATGAAAGGAAATTCTCTCCTCTAATAGGTTAAGTGAATGATATCTGACCAATGAAAAAGACATAGAACTGCTCTGAAATGAGGTCTAAAATATGCATCAATGTGGTCTTGCTGCTAAACATAGCGAGGTCATGCCTATTTTTAATCTCAGCTGAAACCGCCATTGCACGCACAATGTTCTGGTTCGCTCGCAGTGTGTCATCAATTGCCATGCGTCCTGACCTAATTATCTGACTGGTCGAATGTTTTTCCATGTGGCCTCGTTTGTTTTGTTTTGAAAACAAACCCACATGTGCCAGAGTGAACCAATATATCGTTTATCGAACGCGAGTGTCCTTCCTGACCATGATAATTACGCAAACTTAACTGGTTTTCAAGGATGCCAAGACCCAAAAGACAGCAGCACATATTAAAAAAGCTGCTCAAGGACGGCGGACTGCTGAAACTGCAGTGGTAAGTAGGGACAATTGTTATATCATTTCATGCGCATGCTAGCTGAGCCTGTATAACTGGTTGGTCCTCACTACTAGTACTATACCCCGCACCGCCTGACCCCTACCTAGTAGTCGTAATATAGTTGTTACCACTCGCAGACCAGTGCACTTTAGCTGAAATTTGACCCCTGACTAGTTGGCGACGCAGGTTACATGAGCAGTACTGGACAGGAGAAAGTGTGTTAGTATTGTGTGTGGTGAGTCTGTGATCGGAGAAGGATACTTGTGTGGGCATCCAAGTGTGTGTGTATGTGCATGAAGTAGTTCTGTGTACATGTATGTTTAAACAAATATATATAAATAATAAATGCGACACATAGTTGTTTGTCGTTTTTTTTTTTTCAGAGCATTTAGAAACTGATGCTACCTCTCCACCACCAACTGCTTCCACATCAGCAACCTCACCACCACCAACTGCTTCCACATCAGCAACCTCACCACCGCCAATTGCTTCCACATCAGCAACCTCACCACCGCCAACTGCTTCCACATCAGCAACCTCACCACCGCCAACTGCTTCCACATCAGCAACCTCACCACCACCAACTGCTTCCACATCAGCAACCTCACCACCACCAACTGCTTCCACATCAGCAACCTCACCACCGCCAACTGCTTCCACATCTTCATCATAGCATTCACCTACAACCAAAACACCTTCTGAAACTAGAAGTGAAAAGAAAGGGTTGCTGTATGTCAGTGGTGTAACTGAAGAGGCTGAAGAATCACGATGTCTCAGCACAATTGTCAAAATTGAACAGATAGAAAAACTTATTTCTGATTTGGCATGCCCTGAATGTAGCAGTGCTTATCGGCTGATCTTGATGAAACCCATCAGCATGGACTAGCACTGAAACTGAACATTGTCTGCAGTGAGTTCAATGCAATAGTGTCAAGTCAGTATACATTACCAGGACAGTATCATTCGGCAAGCAGGCCCCGGCCATTTGTAGTGAATGAAGTCTCCATTATGGCATCACTGTTGAGCAGCATGGGTGCATGTGACTTCAAAAACTTTTGCAAATTTATGGATATGCCTGGAATTCATCAAAAAACATTCAATAGTGTTGCACAAAGGCTGTATGCCAAAAATGAACAACTAGAGCAGACTATCTTCCCAAAGGCAGCAGCACTAGTTTGGCAGGAGCATGCATGCCACTACCATTTGAAGGTTAAAGAAGACACCATTTTAGACACTGCAGTATGTTTCAATGGATTGTGGATGACCAGTGGCCACAAGTCTTTGGTAGGTATCGCCAGTGTCATTGACACTCTGACTGGACTGGTGCTGGATGCACATGTACTTAGCCTCCACTGCAATATCTGTGCCACGACAGGTGAGTGGGTAAAGAGAGAAACTCCATACCGATCTGACATGGAAAAATTGGCACATCACTAGTGGGGAAGGTATCATCAACTTCCACGGAATATCTGGCATGATGCCAGCTGCTACAGTTTTATGGGCCAGATCAGTGGAAAAGCTTAGGCTGTGATATAGTAAGATGGTAAGTGATGGTGACTCAAAAAGTGTTCAACAAAGTGGTTCAAGATCAGCCTTACGGTCCTGATAACGTAATTAAGAAAGAGGACTGCCTGAATCATGTGGGCAAATGTCTAGATACAGCCCTGCGGAATCTAGCTGCCGATTGCAGCAAAAAAAGAATCACCCTTGGAGGACGTGGGCAAGGCCGTCTGACTGCAGACACAATTCAGAAGCTCCAAATATACTAACTCAAGAGCCATTCAAAACTTCAAAACAGAATAAGAAATGAAGGAAGCCATTCTAGCCAGCATATATCATGGCTGCTCCACAGATGATAAACCTCATCACCAGTACTGTCTGGCTGGTAAAGATTCCTGGTGTTTTTACAAAAGAGCTATTGGGAAGCACAAAGAGTACACACTCCACTGGACTATATCCTGCTGCTTAAGTATCTTGAGCCAATATACACTCAGCTTACGGCAGAGGATCTTCTGAGGAGATGTGAGAGAAAATCAACTCAAAATCCGAGCGAGAGATTTCATCATTCCATTTGGTCCAGGTGGACCAAGTCAAAATTCCATGGCTGGAAAAGAGCCCAGTTTGCCATCACAACAGCAGCTGCTGAGTTCAACAGAGGACCAAGTGCAATTGTCGACATAAAAAAGATGCTATGTTTTGATACCAGATTGTATGGAAACAAATTCGCAAAGGTGAGATAACGGAAGCAAGTGTCAAAAAGTGTTGTCGAAGCTACAGCCCACACCAAGCAAAGGAGAAAAATGAGGGCTGAGGCAAAGGCAAAGGCCAGAGAGAAGGAAGATGAAGGACATCCAGTGTATCGCCCAGGGAGGTTTTGAGGAGGTGTGGTTTGCATTGTCGCATTTGTATAAAAATGTTATCAAAACTCTATATTTGCGATTTTCTGAAAATGTGTCTTTCGTTCACTTTTTTTCCTAAGGCTTTCTTATTTCTGAGCCAAATTGACATCAAATTTGCAATATACAATATTTCCCATAGATTTGGTTTCAATAAATGCATCCATTTTCTTGATTTCGTTCTCGGTTTTGAAAGAAGAATGATTGTTTGATAAAAAATTGAGAAACTTACATATTCATCAACACACATATTTCAAAAAAAAATTTTGTAAGAATTTAGATATGACATTAATACAAAAAAACAAATGCATTTTCTTTGTTGTCTTATGCCAATACAAAACTTGAAATGGTTCGATTTAGTACTCTAGAAGCCTTAGGCTTTTGAAAAGAGCTAATTTTAAAGACACATAATCCAATATGGCGGCGGAGGGAAAACAAAACTTTTTCCACACTAATCCTCTAATTTGGACGTGCTGAATCAAAATTTCAAGCTTAAAAAGTCCCTAACTCAAGCAATTACTCCCAGGACCCGCACCCTCCCTTAGTGTGTGGAGAAGAATAATCACCACAAGTCCGTTACACTCCTTGACGGGCCAGTATCCAAATGAAATAAGAGGAGCATGCTGGTTACAACTGTCACAAACAAGGCTGGCCTAGGTCATACATTTGCTTACCTCGCTTCCCATGCCCAGGGTGATCAACATGAAGAAGAACAGGAAGGACCACAGAGGGGGGAGGGGCAGTCGGGTCACCACATCTGGAAACACAATGAAGGCTAAGCCAGGACCTGGTGAAGAAAGTGAAAAATTTGCATAGGTAAGATGAATACTCTAAAGGCTGACAATGCTTGCAAAAAAATACATACTGCCAAGAAGGGGGCTAATACGAGGGTTGTCAGGAAAGTAATAAGAAAATATTTGTAACTTTCAAACTAATCAATATTTTTAAAGATTTGTAAATGGTGTGTAGTAGGAAATGTAAAGCACTTTCTTGTGGCCAAATATCAGCATCAGTGATGAACACATTCTGTCATTATGTCAAATTAAACATGGACACTGCCATCACAATATGGTCATGGTAGAGGTGAGTATTTTGTTTTCTGCTTTAACATTTGATTTGATTTATGCAATCTGAGCAAAATGTCAGAGCACTATCAATGCATCAATGCAAGAGAGATCACCTCACTCAAAATTTACTGCCGTTTATAGATAATTGACAATTATTCAATTCCGCACCATAATAACTGTACATTGTCATTATATATTATTACATTATTATTAATATGAACATTAATTAATGCCGTTTGTACTTGTATTTTTTCATCCATTTCATAGTTCGACCCTTCACGTAATTGATGATCCAAGTTTTCATTCCTCATAGTGTAGAAACAATATATCCATGCCTCTTCTTTGGCTACTGCCTTTCTTTACCTTGTTCAACCACTTTGTCCACTGGCATGTCCAGTTCCTTGGCCAGGTAGCCCACAATGCTGAAGATGACAAAGCCCGCAAAGATACTGGTGCAGATGTTGCCCACACCCACGATCAGAGAATCCCTGGCAAAACATTGTAAGCTCAGTTTGAAAATTGTAAGAACAAACCAACTGCCACAATATTTTCATTTATTAATAAAATATTCTGTATTTCAAAATGTTCTCACCTTCATGAGGGCTACAGAGCCATGTAAAAATTAACAGTTTCCTTACACAAGAATTTAAACTAAGATCAATTGTCACTTCTAGGTCAATACTCACAATAAAAACAAGACAAGGATTTCATTATTATTTCTTCCTCTTTTTCCTTTTTTTTTTTTTTTTGTAAATGCACTGGAGAGCTTGTATCTATTCATCTCTGTCTCCACTTGCACTGATTCTTTATCAGAGTTTCCTTTCTGTTCTTTCAGTGATGTTTTTTTTCCAGTCTCAATATCCCTTAACCATTCTAAACGCTTCCCCAAATAATCTTCAGCACTGAGTTTGCAAACCAAACTGTCAGGTTTGAGCCATGCAACAACCAGGCAGCACTGGCAATCAGTCAGGCAGGCAGGTAGAACTCACTTGAAACAGTTGTTGTGAAACTTGTTGTAGCTGGACAGAGTGATCAGTCCTCCCCAGGCTGGACTCAAGGCAAAGAAGATCTGCACAGCAGCTGCCACCCAGGTCTAGACACATCAGAATGAAAAAGAGAGAAATTAAACACATCATTATTTTGGCCATTTTTCATCTTCCGCTGACAAATTCCATCCCGCAAAACTTCAACTTGACTCCAAATTCAACAGATTATCTTTGTAAGTCTTATTTCACAGTGACTAAATCATGAGCACCAGCACTCTAATACAGTTCTTTCTTTCTGCAGTGGAACACATATTACAAAAACGATTCAAACTCTCTGACTTCCAGAGTTGCAACTATTAAATTTTGAAACATTTCACCTTTACTGACTGGATTCTGTGATTGTTCTGCCAGTCACAACAATATTAACTCTCATGAGCAATGATTAGTAATAATTCAACTTTCAACATTTCACATATAACGTTACTTTTATCTTGGTAACAATAAAAGTAACACAAAGGAGTCTCTACAATGATTTAAATAGAAGCCATTCTCCCTACCTGAGCTTCAATCAGCTTGTCAAATTTGGGAGTCAGGTAGTAAATGATTCCGTCTTTGGATCCATCCAGGGTGACACCACGGAAGAATAGGATGGTCAATACCACATATGGGAAAAGGGCAGTGAAGTATACAACCTGTTCCCAGGAAGAAAGTATAGCGTGAGATAAAATGTCGTCATTGCTTGAAAATAGTGACGTATGTCAGACTTGCTCCGAGGCCCAAAGCCTCCTGGGATTCCTGATATTGGGAGCTACCAGATATCTTTATGAAAAAAAAACAAAAGGTGCCCATAGAATATGAATTTATTCAACAAATACACAAAGGCATGTCTCATCAAATGACTAGTGGCTATAACGTTTCTTCTCAACATTATAAAAATATTCAAGCTCTGAAAATGATCATAAAGAGTGATGATTTATCCTTTAAACGATAAGCTCAAAAAAAAAAAAAAAAAGAGAGAGAGAGAGAGAAAAAGAAACAGAGAGCCAGCAGCTACTAAATGATGAATATGATGGTTCATGTGTATATATATTCCCTCATTTCTTCAGAGAATGACACTTTACAATAATTATCTTTGTTTCCTGGTATTCTTAAAAATCACAAAAACATGATCTGTCTCACAGCAGTCCAAGCAAAGTTATATGTTGATTTTCTCCCAGACTAAACTATTAATATCGCATAAATCCTTCACTCCCACTTCTATGTGGTGAAAAAAGTTCTGACCTAGGTTGACTGTAGCCCCAGACATTGCTTATTACAGTGACAGGGGGTGGCACTTCAGTTAAACTCTGAGTAAAAATCAAAATTTGGCACATTAATCTATTATATTCAACGGCGTCATCCCGATAATCTGCCCATAGAAATAATCTTTTCTTATTTAACCATTTCACCTGGTCAAACACAAATTATGGTTATTTGATTGTCTCTACTGAATCAAAATTTACTACTTGTTCATATCCAAAACAGCCTTGTTACCAGCAGTATGTTTGTTTATGTTCCTGATTTTTGTAGAAGATAAGTCTAAATGTAAGGATCCATGTCTCAAAATTGTCTACTGTAGTCTTGGCCGTAAATGGGTTAAAGATGAGTTGTTCCAATATCTGCAGCATACAAATATCAATATTAAACCCCATCTTCACCATTCAATCTCAAATTTCTCTGCTCAAGTCCAGCAATTTATGACTCATTCTGACTGGCCATAAGATATTTGAGGGAAAAAAAAACAAACAAACTTGTCATCAGAAAAATTAGCATAATTTTCCCCTCATGACCATCTTACATGTCCACCTTTCCTTACATGTGAGAATTTACATGTCAGACTGACAGACGGTAGGGAATAGTGTCTGGGAGAAGATAGACGGACAGACTAAGGTGTACAGATGAGAGTGGAAAGGGGAGAGATAGGGCAAGGAGAGCGAGAGAGAGAGAGAAAGACAGGGTGGAGGGAGGAGGAAAGGAGAGATGAAAGGACACAGAGATAAGACAGCCAGGAATGGAGAAAGACAGAGAAAGAGGGAAAAAAAAAAGGAAACTGTGTGTGCATGTGAGAGTGTATGTCTGTGTGTAGTACATAAGTTTTGTCTCCTACCTTGCCTACACTTTTCACTCCACGGCTGAGGGCCAGGAAAGTCAGACTCCAAGTCAACAGTAGACAGAGAGCAATCTGCCAGCGAATGGTGCCTATATCATGAATGCCCTCAGAGATCCCAAGTACATCTCGCCTGATACAAAGACAAAATGAGTTATAAAAGTACCATAAAAATACTTGACAGAAAGTAATCTGCCAGTACAGAATGCCTATCTGATCAATGCTCCCAAAGATCCCAAGTACATCCCACTGATACAAAGACAAATACAGAGAGTAAATTATAAAAGTGCTGTAAAAATACTTGATAGAAGGCAATCTGCTAGTGCAGAATGTCTATTTGATCAATGCCAACTGAGATCTAGGGTACATCTAAGCTAAGGCAATCAAAGACATACAAAAAGAAGAAAAATGACAAGTAATGAGATTTGCTGGGACAGTGGGAATTGCAAGGTTGAAAACCAAAACCCCAGTTCACAATGTAGACAAGTTAAAATGTCATCAAGCACTCGCGCCAATGCAAAATCGAGAAAGTCCAAAACAGGTCCGGTCAGACCAATGTTGGCAAAAACAAAAATTTGGAATATTGTGTGGGCAACCAGAAAAATTGGAACTACATGAGTTTGTGGAGGGGAATCAGAATAAGAGGCAGATCTGGCTCATCCCCCCCCCCCCTCATAAAACACTATGAGGCAAAAAAGATGCAGGAATTCTTGTGAGTAAAGTGTAAAACTGTCTCAGTGAGCCTCTATACTGTGAGACCACACTCACTCGAAGAAGTCTTGGGCCGGTGGATTCCTGTTAGATTTGTTCTGAGCAAGAATGCTGATGTTAAGATGAGCCACCTGGGTCTCGTTGTAGCAGATGTGTTTGTAATACACAGATCCGTTGACCATGCCGCATTCCTCCGCTTCGATATGTGAATAGCAGGCTGAAAAAAAAAATAGACAAGTTGAGATAAAAAAATCAGGGGGTCGAAAAGACTCAAGGATATCAATCTGTCTACATGAAAAAGTAGGAAAAATTCCAGGCATACTCTTAAGCAACACATAAAACTGAAGAACGTTAATGGTAAATAAAACCAGATTTGGGACCAGAAGGCAAATTTCTCACAGCTTAAATGTAGGAAATCCTATTAAAGTAGGAAATTTGACATCCCTGGTGTACACACAGAGCATGTTCAATATCCACCATATTCTGTGCAAAACTCTGACTTATATTATACATATCACAATAATAATAGCAATAAAAGTAATAGTAATATCAATGGTGACAATAATAATAATGTAATATAATGATGAGGATGATGATGTTGATGGCCAGTACCATTATTTTATAAAATTACAATATAACTGTCAGACCGGTAACTAATAAAATAATTTAAGAAAAACAAATAACACA